>VZTH01006150.1:230721-258635 GCA_013397815.1 Aleadryas rufinucha
GGGGACAGTGGTGTGGGAGAGCCTGGATGATGCTCCTGAGGTCTTGGATAATGACATTTCCCTTCTCCCCCAGCTTAACACTCAGGCTTTAAAGGGTCTCCTGTCATACCTCTGTGTCTCAGCTCCTGCCGTCCCCAGGTAGCTGCCACCCTGGTCTCCTGGGGATGGATCCCCCACACCCCTGTCTCTTGTGGGTGCCATGGTCAGGATTGGGTCCATCCCTGAGTTGGATGAATTTCTGGCTGGGTTAAACCTGCTCTCCCAAGCCAGGGCAGTTTCAGGGCATGCCTTCTGTACCCTCTGAGCTGTGGGTGCTGCTCCTATCCTGGGAGTGAGCCATGCTCCATCAGCCCAAGGTGAGCCGGAGCAGACAGCCAGGCAGCACGCTGCGCCTCCTCCTTTCCTCGAGGGAATAAGGATTAGTGAGGTGTGCTGCTGGGAGGGGGATGCTGGAAAACATAGCCATGGGGCCACCATCCAGGGGTGTGCATCCACCACCAGCCTCTCATGGGGTGCTGGATCACGCTCCCAACTGCAGCCTCTGCCTCTGGGAATGGCTGCAGACCACAGCGGGCTGCAGATGGATCAATAGGAGGGCAGTGTCCCTTGATGAATTCACGGCCACAGCCTCCATCCATCTTCACTGAGCTGCTCTTTGTCTCTGGAGCACTGGAGAGGGCAGGAAGGGATCAGGGTCCTCCCTGATCTGTGGGACCAAGGCACAAGGACTGGCCAGGGCCATGTCCCAGCATGTGAGGGTACCCAGTGACCCATCCCAGCCCCCAAAAGGGTAAATGCTCCTGGCCTAGTAATTAAGGGGAATAAACAACACAGACATAAATCTCATGGCTTTACCTGGGTTTAATCATTTGCTTTGGCAAAGAAGTCTTAAAATATATAAAGCTCTGATAAATTCAGGAAACCTTTTGTTTCTTAGGTCTCCTAACATTCCACCCCTGACAAGGATGGGATGAGACAGACTCCAGAGCCACCCTTGTGTTACCTTGCACTCCAATAAGCCCATGGAAAAATGCAAAACCTTCTAAAAATGGCTTGAGAAAGCTCCCAATCACTTTGAGCAGCCTGGATTCAGCCGAGTGCATTGTAGGATCATGGAATGGTTTGAGCTGGAAGATCATGTAGTTCCAGCCCCGTACCATGGGCCGGGACACCTTCTACCATCGCAGGCCTAGGGCACAGCTCCTGGTCACAAAACACACTCCGGTTTTGGGGGCTGCTCAGGGCTTTGTGCACCCTGGGGACAGGAGGGACCTTGCAACAGGAAGGAGCAGAGACCCCATTCCCACACCAGGACCAAGGATTGTCTTTCACCATCTCAGCCTGCTCATGGCCACCAAGTGGGACATGTGGGATGGCCATGCTCTGCTCAGGTGCCCAAAGTGTGAGGTGATGCAGGGAAGGCAGAAGTGAACACTATTTTTAGTTAAGGAATTAGTTGCCAGAGACATGAAGATAATTTCTTCCCCATATATCAGGGAAAAGGCTGCAGTGCTGTTTGAAAGACCTAATTGAGGGGATTTATAGTAAAATGCAACTTGTCAGATGTGGCAAAGGAAAAATAAAACAGTTCCTGAGACATGGAAATCAGTCCATTCGTCATGGTTAATCTCAAAGTCCTTGGTGCAGCGCAGAGACAAATGTGGGAGATGGGTATTAGGGATGGGGAGAATGAAGAGAAATATCGGATCTCCAGGAAGGAGGGAGAGGAGAGGTTTAGTCTGACTTATCTGCCTTTGGTGTATTATAATTATTTTATGTAACTGCATGTGGTTTGACACTCCTGTGTCTGAGCAGCTCCACGACAGCTGCACTATGGGGCTGTTTGTGGGACTTACACCACTGCCCTGCTCCTACCCTGTCCCTGCAGCCAACCCTCCCCTGGTTTAGGAAAACTCCATGTGTCCCTCCTGCACGGTAGGGATGAAACTGGTCTGTGCACTGAAAGGGTGCAGGGAAATGTGTCCCTGCTTCCCACATGGAGCATCGGTAGCAGGGCTTTGCTTCCAGCTGGGACATGTGTAGGAAAAAATAATCCTTGGTGTCCTGGACATATAGGTCAGGTTGGTGGAAGGGTGGAGTTTGGCTTCTCAGCTGAAATCCCAGCTGAGATCAGCAGTGTGCCTCAGTTTCCCCACCTGTGTGTTGGGACTGTTTCTTTCCCAGGAGGTCGAGCAGACCTGGGAGTGCTCGGGGCACTGCTCAGGGGAGGACAGGCTGTCAGCACCTGGGGCTGTGTTAGCAACTGCAGGCTGAGAAAAAATCCAACCCAACACATTAAGTTTCTCCCAGGAGACTTGTTTCTTGCCCTGCTTTTAAAATTAGTTTCCAGGTT
The DNA here is from genome assembly GCA_013397815.1 of Aleadryas rufinucha. NCBI lineage: Eukaryota > Metazoa > Chordata > Aves > Passeriformes > Aleadryas > Aleadryas rufinucha. The sequence continues at coordinate 233,075 of VZTH01006150.1, forward strand.
TTCTGTCCTGTGTCCTTTTCCCTCCTCCTAGACCTGCAGTGAGGGGAACACACTCTCAAACCCTGCCTAAAGAAAGTGGCTGCTGGCACCAGGTTTCCCTCATTCCAGGTCACCACATAATATAATCATGCCTCAGATTTGGGTATCCCTGTTGTATTTGACCACTCTGTATTACCTGCTTCACCCCTGCAAGTCTCACAGCTGCTCTTGAGACGAAGAGCAGGGAAGCTGAAACCACAGCCCTGCTGGAAACATTGCAGGGAAGGAAATCAAAGATTGTTACCGACCTCCTTTAGTGAGTATTACCTTAGAGCTGGGCTGGCAGAAGATTTTCTTGGTCTTGAAGTCCTTATGAAATGCTTGGGTGGCCTCTGGACACTTCAGACTCCTGTTCATCCCATCAAACTCTGCTGGAGATGCAGAAGTTGTCCATGCAGGAAGACAAACCAGTGTCCTGCTGGGAGAAGGAAAACTCACACACATGGGGTTGGTTTACTCTGACTCATTGCTCCATGCAGCAAGTGATTGATTCCTTCATTTACATGGATAATTCCCACACTGTGTGCATTGATAGGAGATCCCACATTAAGAAAATATGGCAACTGCAAACTAAAACAAGCAAACTCAAGGAAACCCACGAAGATCTGGGATCTAACTGAATTTCTCATTTGCTTCCCAATTTCTCAAAAGTGCTTGCCATGTCTTTCAAATTGCTTTTGGGAGGATGTGTCAATTTTGAATAGAACAGAAACACAAAAGCTTTTGTTTCACAGCTAATTAAACCTCAAGGCAGAATGCGAAACTGATCATAATAAAAGTCATAATTATTATTTTTCTCAGTCAAAGCTAAGTCAACTGAAATTTCCCAATCAGCAGTTGGCATTTCCCATCAAACAGATCACAGTGGTTTGTGGTTGGGAAAAACTCCATGGTTTTATTCTGGAAACTGAGCCCATCAATCCACCAGCTGAAAGTGGCTCTGTTTTCACACACTCTGTGACAAGAGAGATGCACAACCCTGTCAGCTTTGAGCCTCTTCGTGGCTGTGTCTGTTTGGCAGCACAGGGACCCATCAGGATTCTGCTGCATTGGGCGTGGTGTTGTTGCATGGATGTGCGTGAGTTCCATGGATGTACAGAGGCTCTTGCATGGATCATGGAATCATAAGATTGGAAAAGACCTCCCAGACCATTGAGTCCAACCTGTGCCCAATCCCCACCCTGTTACCAAGCCCAGAGCACTGAGTGCCATGTCCTGGTGTTCCTTGGGCACCTCTAGGGATGGGGACTCCAAACCTCCCTGGGCAGCCCCTTGCAATGCTTAATAGCTCTTTCCATGGAGAACTTCCTGCTGATGTCCACCCTGAGCCTCCCCTGGCCCAGCCTGAGGCCGTTCCCTCTCCTCCTGTCCCTGTTCCCTGGGAGCAGAGCCTGACCCCCCCCGGCTGCCCCCTCCTGTCAGGGAGTTGTGCAGAGCCACAAGGTCCCCCCTGAGCCTCCTTTTCTCCAGGCTGAGCCCTCCCTCTGTCCTTGGGGATCCGCCAGAGGAATGGGCATATTGAGAGTATTGCACTCACACCTTTGGGCATGACCCCACAGCATCATGGACATGGAAATGTCATCAGTGGTGGAAATGTCCTACAAAGATTGTGGCAGGGATTGTGATGTCCTCAGAAATGGCTTGTGGTAAAAATACCTCCCCACTCCTCAGGTCTGCAAATGCCCATCAAGGCAGGAAAGGTTCTGGATGCCTTTGAAACCTGGTTATTTATTCCCTGTACATTTGATGAAATATTATTGCCTCATCTCCAAAAGGCAATCAAATAAAACCAAGAAGAGATGACGCACAGGGCCTCAACACAGACAACAAAAAGCAGCAAAATAAAATTGAAATAAAATTCCAAACATAATGTAGAATTCTATAAAAGACATCTCTGTGCTGGCACAAAGGGCAGAGATGAAGTGACCTGGTGTCCTCAGGGTTTGGGAGGCCAAGCAGGACCATGCAGGGAAGGGGATGAAGAGGACTTGGATCAGGCAGTTGCTCAGGTGGGTCTGAAGCTTTTCTGTGAGAGCTGTTGGTGGGGTTTCTTTGAAGGTTTCCTCTTCCTTCTCTTGTGCCTTAATGAGAGGGTGGGTTGGTGCCAAGGCACCAGCCATCTTGAGCCATTGTGCTGGGAATGAAGGGAGGGCAGACGGTGGATGTGTTGGAGGTGGTGGCGGCTGGCACCAGGAGCAGCCGTTTGGTGTGATGGAGACTGGCAGCGTGGTGGGGATGGAACTCCAGAGGGGAATTGTCCCTGCACAGCTCCTACAAGGCCCCGACTCCATCTGCTTTCAGGGTGATGCAGCCTCAAACTGGACTCAGCCACTGTCTGAGGAGAGACACTGCTCCATCTGCTGCTGTGGATGGGGCTGGTACAAAAGGGTTTGCACATGCAGCCAAAAAGAGTCTGGCAAAATCTTGTTCAGTTTGTGACCTCTCAGCCCATTTTCTTTATGTGTTTGGGTCACATCTTTTCTGTACAATAATCTCACAGATAATCTCCTGATATTTGATGAGGCCAAAAACTTTCCATGATCTCTGTTTCTCTGGCTGTTACCAGTGCGCAGGTGACATGGGAAGTGGTGTGAATATCTTGTTTACTAGTTGCAGTCATAAAATAGTTTGGCCACACAGGTAAAAATCCTCTTTCAAATGTTTTTCTCCAGGCACATGTTAACTACGATCCTGTAGGTCCTCAGTGTTTCAGCTGGGGACAAAGGCCAGTCATTTATTTGGGATGTCTTTGGGTTTGCCCTCTTGTTCTGTAAAGTTCCTCAGTCTATGAGAAACCCAGAGGTTATTAATATACATATAATGCTTCATCCCAGAGAGTTTAAGGTCTTGGCAGTTAGCTAACTGTATTCCTCATGCATATTTTACTCCATCATTGTTCAGTCAGGATTTTTCCTTCTTTAGGAATAACTAACCACTGAATAAGAGTCAACCAAAGGGATGCATTTTATTACAGGGCAAAGAGATCACACAGCTGCTCTGCCAAAAGGGATCCAACTTGCATAGGGATCTATTTCCCCTTTCCTCATATGTCCTTGGATGTGTTGTGGTGGCACTGTGTGTGAATGGGAAGGTTGTGTGTGGCAGACTGTGGTCCCTGCAGGCACAGGGAGCATTGCTGTGGCACAGCAGGGGTGACTGCTGGGGAGCAGCCAAGAACAGGGCACAGCTGCCCTCAGAGCAGGGCAGGTGCCTTTTGGGATGAAGAAGAAAAAATGAGAAAAGAAGAGGGAGAGAGGAGAGGAGAGGAGAGGAGAGGAGAGGAGAAAAAAATCCCGCTTTTCTTCCTTTCCTATCTCCCTGAACAGCAGCACCTCCCTCTTGCCAGTCTCTCCTCCTTGCTGCCTGACTCCTCCAGTTCCCCTGTGCAGGTCCCAAGCTCTCTGGGATGGGAAGCCAGAGGCATCTCCCTAATCCAGGCTTCTGTTTGACCTCAGGCTACCAGGGAATTCCTGCTGGCAGAAGCGATTTTCACTAGGGAAAATGCAGCCTGGTCAGACTCCATGCGTGCTGGTGCAGGGCTGCAGGAAGGCCTGATTTTCCAGTTATCCAGGGCCAGCTCTAGACTGTGTGAGGTCACCAGTCCCTCCAGACTGTGTGAGGTCACCATCCCATCCTGCCATGGCTGGGATGTGCACTGGGCAAGGACATTCCTCACCATATCCCAGCCACTTGGCATCTGCTGTGCTGAACTGGAGATGGAACGCCATCCCTGAAGCTCCCAGTACCGCAATCCCACGTGACAGCAGAGCCCTCATGGCTGCACTGACAGATGTCTGCTGCAGCTCATTCTTCCCTCCCATCCTTCTCCCCTGATTTTTCCTGCCTGCTGCACAGCTGACAGGCTCCAGGGTTTTGGGACCCTGGAACAGGGCTGGGATGTGCAGCTTCAGCCTCAGCATCTAATTCAATCCCACAATCAATCTTGCTGCTTGTGTTTTGCCAATTATCCGGAGAAACAGCTCGGAAAGCAGCCACACGGAAAATGGCGGGGTTACATCTTCCGTACAGGGAGGGAACAGGAAGCAGCTGGAGCCACCTCTGTTCCTGTGCCAGAGGAAGGTGCATTGGCAGCACTTTTACCTGTGAGCAGATGAAAGCCACACTCAGCTCTGCCAGGCTCAGTCTGTCAGCCCAGCTCAGGAGCTTTACAGACACAACTACATCCACTCTGGAGCATGGACATGGCCTCATGGGTCTTTTCCTACTTGGGTTTTGTTGCTGCACAGGATGACTCAACACAGCCAAAGCCTCCACATTCCCATTAACTCAAGAATGAGCTAAATTAACTAATTTGACAAGGTTTGGCTCCAGCTTGGCACATCAGTGCTCTGGTCTGCCCAGAGCTGCCTCTGGCTGGAGGGCATGCTCAGCAAAGGCACTGAGCAGAATTTGTCCATCTAAAGCTGAGTGAGCTGCTGTCTTTGGAAGCTTTGCTGCTGCTACGAGAGGTGTCACTGTGTTCATTAATCCCCTCCCCCCTCCCCACCCCGGGAAGGAACTGGCTCTATTTGCTTTCTAGGCATGGAGGTGTTTGTGCTGCTCGTGTTTACTCTTGAGTCCCAAACTACTGGTCTGTGTTCACGCTCCAGCTCCTGACCCTGCAGGAATGGTCACTGTCCATTCACACAGGAAAGCCAGGAAATAAAACCCCAAAGTGACCTAAAGACCCAATTTAGGAGGGTAAAGACCCCAAAGTGGATTTTTTAATTTTTGTTTTTATTTTTTAATAAACCACATGGAAATCTAGGCTTTCTAATAACTGGGGCCTTCTAGCCAGTGGGGGTGACTCATTCAGCATCAGGTGACAGGCTCCCCTGAAGCTGAAGGTGCCGAAACAGGCTGAGTGAGACACAGAAGTGCCCTTTGAGAAGTTCTGGTCCAGGAGATATTTTCCTTGTCACTTCCAAGGCAGATCGCAGGAGCTACGGCTGCTTTGCAGGAAGCTGTCACTTCTGCCGCTCTCAAAACCTCCCAAATATTTCCCTCCGGGAAACCATGGGGAGCAACTCAGTTCTTACAGAGTGCCTGGAGCATTCCAGAGGCTTGTCAGCCTAACAGGCCTTTAACCTAAAATCAGCTGTGTGGCCCCGGCAGGGGAGTGGGCGGGGAGGCAGCTCAGATTGGGAGCGCAGCGGCTGCTCAGGACACTCACCGTGGTCTCAAGGAATAGAATTGTGTTTCTCCTCCGTTCCTGGGGTTACTAGTGCTGGTTTATCTTTCTGACAGCTAATCCCAGCACAGATAGTGCCAGCTCTGATAGCATCACCTGCTCATCACCTTGTACAGCTTCAGGGTTGAGTGAATTGTGGCTTTGCCCAGAGGTCTCTTTTCCTCCCCCGGACAAGGTCAGGTCAGGGTGTCCTCCACAAGTTCATTTTGTTCCTCCGGACCAGGAGGATGCAAGGATAAAAGCCGCTCTGGGCTGCTGGGGTTTAAATGGGAGCCTGGTCCAGCCTCTGAACAATGCTCTAAGGTCCTGGTGTCCTTAGGTGCCGGGTAAAGGATCTAAAATATGCCTTAGCAAAGTAAAATTTCTTGAAAGAGGAGGGCTGTGTCCTTGTCCTTGGACAAATTATGTCAGAATGGCTTCCACCAGGGCTGAATCCTCAGCTCCTCCACGTGCAAGGAGGTCAGGACAAAATGAGTCTCCAATCTGTCACTGCCTCCAGGCACGGACCGGACATTTATTATCCGGTGGTACAAGTAGAGGGAATGTGTGTCCTGCACTCCCTGCACGCAGAGCCGCATGGGCAGGAGAAGCGATGATTTATGTCATGCTACCAACATGCTGAGCCAGCGATGGATCCTGCTGTGTCCTGGCCCTTCCCTGGGCACTCAAGTGCCTCCCCAGCCAAATCCCACGTGTGCTCCAGGGGCAGCAGTTCCAGAGAACATCCCGCTCTCCAGTGAAGGGATGTAGGTCAGGGAGCTGCTTCTCTGAAGCACCTCCATCCCTCCTCACATGGGGAAGAGGACAAATTCCAGAGTTATTTCCAGGGCTTGGCAATCTAATCACACAATCACAAAATGGTTTTGGGTTGGAAGAGACCGTCAAGGGTCATCTCGTCCAACCCCCATGCTCAGAGGTTAAACCGTGACACCCTGTTAGTCAGGGACCAGGAGCACTTGGCTTCAGTGGTGGGAGAAAGGGTCCTCTGCATCTTGATTGTGATCAGCCCTTCTTCCCTGTGGTCCCATCAGATCCGGGTGCTGCTCTGGTCACTTCAAGTTGCTTTTATTTCATGGGAATCTCCATAAGCACTCGACTGTGCCTTAGTTTTACTCTGCCATGAGCTTTCTAGGGCTGCAGCTCCCATCAGGGATCAGGAAGGGAAACCCTTCTGATGCAGACCAGGGTTTGCCTGTGGGATTCTGAGCAATGGCTCAACCAGTTTCCATCCCTAAATCCATGAAAAGCTGAAATCATCCCGTTTCCCAATAGCAGGACAAGCCCAGAGCCTGGATCTCCCCCATGGGAGATCTCTGGCCTAGGGGAGTCTCTGCTGTGCTTGTGCTGCTGTGATGAAGGTGAGGGGGGAGCCTAAGCCACCAAAGTAATAGTGGGGAAAGGAGTTTGTGTGATTAACCTCATTATTCCAGCCAAAGGACCTGGAGCAGCCCCAGCCAGCCTAATGGCTGCTCTGTGGGTATTACCCAGCCCATCCATCTTCCATGTAATCACTAGGCTATAGGGATGAGACACACTGATCTATGGATATCTGCTGCTGTTTAACCAGCCTGGAACTGGGAATATTTAACACAAAATGATTTGGGGACTGGAAAACACCATTCAGTGGGAAATGGAATGGGTTCACACTGGAAAAGGCCTAAAGGCATCCTGGTAGTGAGTGTGGGAGAGGTTTCTAAAGGCACTGATATATTTTGTAAAGTGAAACTACATATTTCACCTTTTCCTTTCAGTTCATTTTGTTTTAACTTTTATATAGCTTGGTGAGGAAAGGTTGTAATTTTTCACTGTGGAGGACTCCTCACTGGGACTGGTCACCTTAAGCTTCTTCTTCCCACCCCAAACAAGACATCTGTGTTAGATCAGATAAATCAAACCCTCAGTGAGTTGAAGATAGAAAAGGGAAGAAAGTTATCAGATACAGGGAAAAAAAATCAGCTCAAGGAATGGACCAAAAGCAGAGAGTGAAGGACTGGCTGGGCTGTGAGAAAACTCTGCAGTGGAAGTCAGAGTTATTTGCTGGATAACACGTATAAAAATCTCCTAAAACCTTCCTGAAAAATGAGATCTAGTTGAGCTGATGGAAGAGAATTGTCTAGAGATACTCTGCTAATATGTTGTGACAAGGTCCCTGCTGCAAGGTGTTAAGTCCCCACGTAAAAACAGCAGCACAGAGAGAGCGTGAATGAGTGAAAGCTGGAGGGAGGTTCCTGTGCTCAGCTGTGACACCAGGACAACTCAGAGAGGGGGCAAAAACCCAACCAGAGGCACTGGCACTGGTCCATGGCAGGAGATAGCCTGGTTGTGTCAACAAATACTTTGGATTATCATTGGCTCTGAAATTGGGAGTGGGTGGAAGTGTTGGGTTTCCAGCTTTGATGCTTCATGAGCATTGGAGATGGAGAAAACCAGCCAAGGATCAAACCCTGGTCTGGGGGATGCTGGGGAGCTACAGCACATCACTGGACTCTTCCGTATTACCTGGAGGCCAATAAATCTCAGTCAGACCCTACCAACAAAAAAGATGGTCCTAAAGAAGTAATTCTCTCTGTGTTCATATCTCAGTGCGTAGGAACTTATTTCTCCATTTCTGCTGTTTCAGTAACAGCTTTTCCCTGGGGGATTCTGGAGCTGGTACCAGCAGGAGAAAAGAGGCTCTCCCACATGAACTGGGAAACAGCAGCTTTTGTTCCATGGTGACTTGCAGAGGTTTTCTGATTGTGAGGGTCTGCAGGGCCACGGAGTATTTGCAGGGAAGATGCAACCAGCAGGTCATTGGGACCAACAGACCAAGGAGGGGCATCCTTCATCCACCTGGACTGGCTGGATTTGGATGAAATGAAGACATGGGCAATGCACCAGAGGGCCCAAGGAATTACAGAATCACAGAATGGATCAGGTTGGAAGAGACCACAGTGGGTCATCTGGTCCAGCTCAAGCAAATTCATCCCACAGCTTGTGGTACAGGATTGGCACAGAGGGTTCTGGAATGTCTCCGGTGAGGGAGACTCCACACCCTCCCTGGGTGACTTGTTCCAGCCTCTGGTCACCCACACAGCAAAGTTCTTCCTCAAGTTCAGGGTCAATGACTTTAGTTCAGTGGCTGAAGGCAGTTCTGCTCAAGACAGAGAGAATCTGAAATGCAAAGTCTGAGCCACCTCCTCAAAGCAGAGCTGGACGCAGCTGAGTGTGCCCCCTCCTCCACGCCCACATTGCAGGGCAGGTGAGGATGGGGCAGGGGCCTAATGCTCCATCAAAATCCACAGCTGTCTNATGCTGGGGAGCTACAGCACATCACTGGACTCTTCCGTATTACCTGGAGGCCAATAAATCTCAGTCAGACCCTACCAACAAAAAAGATGGTCCTAAAGAAGTAATTCTCTCTGTGTTCATATCTCAGTGCGTAGGAACTTATTTCTCCATTTCTGCTGTTTCAGTAACAGCTTTTCCCTGGGGGATTCTGGAGCTGGTACCAGCAGGAGAAAAGAGGCTCTCCCACATGAACTGGGAAACAGCAGCTTTTGTTCCATGGTGACTTGCAGAGGTTTTCTGATTCTGAGGGTCTGCAGGGCCCCGGAGTATTTGCAGGGAAGATGCAACCAGCAGGTCATTGGGACCAACAGACCAAGGAGGGGCATCCTTCATCCACCTGGACTGGCTGGATTTGGATGAAATGAAGACATGGGCAATGCACCAGAGGGCCCAAGGAATTACAGAATCACAGAATGGATCAGGTTGGAAGAGACCACAGTGGGTCATCTGGTCCAGCTCAAGCAAATTCATCCCACAGCTTGTGGTACAGGATTGGCACAGAGGGTTCTGGAATGTCTCCGGTGAGGGAGACTCCACACCCTCCCTGGGTGACTTGTTCCAGCCTCTGGTCACCCACACAGCAAAGTTCTTCCTCAAGTTCAGGGTCAATGACTTTAGTTCAGTGGCTGAAGGCAGTTCTGCTCAAGACAGAGAGAATCTGAAATGCAAAGTCTGAGCCACCTCCTCAAAGCAGAGCTGGACGCAGCTGAGTGTGCCCCCTCCTCCACGCCCACATTGCAGGGCAGGTGAGGATGGGACAGGTGCCTAATGCTCCATCAAAATCCACAGCTGACTTTTCCAAAGACTGCACACAGCGGCTGTTGGGTGTCTCACTGCAAACCAGCTCACACCACTGGATGCCAAACACTGCCCTGATGGTGATGGGGCCGAGCTCCCACTCACAGGGCTGTCTCCCAGGGTGGGCTGGGATGGAGGGACTTTTCCGTGGCAAAAAGAATGGAGACCCGTTTGCCTCAGCCAGGCTGCTGGCACAGCCCTGCTGTAGAGGGAATTGCCAGAGGCAAAGAGCAAATCCAAAGGATCAGATGAGAATCTGAGCGGTGCCAGAGGAACAGGCAGAGTGGAGCGCCAGGTCCAGAACAGAGCAGAGCCCTGAAGCTGGGACCAGCTGTGACAACTGCTCTGCTCCACGGGGAGCTGCCTGCGGGACCTTTGCTGCATTAGAAAGTGTATTTCTGCCCCTAAGTGACTTGACAAGAGCACTCCCTGCCAGAGGGCAGGAGGCGGTCCCAGGAGGAGGCTCACAAGTGCCATCGCTCTTGCCCTGGCCGCAGAGTTTTCTCTTCATTTCTCTTTCTCTTGCCCTGACTGCAGAGTTTTCAGCCAAGCAACTCCTGATGGCCAAACCTGTGTGTCCAGGCAGCTCCCACACACTTCCTTTCCAGTGCTCTCCTTTGTCACCCCTGAAAGGATGCGAGGGTGACAGAGATAACTAAATTGTTGTCCCCCTCACTTCTCCCCTTTACCTGCCTTTGCTCACGCTGTATCCTCCTCCTGCTCTCAGCTCCCTGGTCATCTGCCATGGATCTGGACAGATGCCAACACTTCTTTCTTTCCTTGACTCTCCCAGCTGATGTTGGACATCCAAAGCCTTGCAGATGCCTCTTGTAGAATGGATAAATACCCATTTTATATGTTCTAGACAGAGACTTTGCAATGATTCTAAAGCCTCAGTGGAATCAGCACAATTTTATGCAGGTTTCCAAGCTGAGTGCCAGTCAAATAAAGCAATGTTCTGCCTTCTGATTCCTCCAAAGTGTCACAACGAAGTCAGAACTGCGACTCCTTCCCATGGGAATCTATTAAGTCCTAATATTATGAGCAATGTTCATTTAGTAATGTTCCTACTTACTCAATATGCCACAAGTGTGTGGAGGGGGATGATCCAGCACAATTCCTAGGCTAGTGCCCCAGAAATATAGAAATATACTGGATTTTCTGTTTTCTGCATGTGCCCTGTGCTCTGTGTGTGTGAGAGCAGCAGTGCACGAGGGTGCTCCAAGCGGGGTGGGGGAAGAAGCCATAAGCTTTACCAAAGAGATTGTAATTGAAATTAAATTGCATTTGATGTACCATGCTTAGCAATTCCAGTGTGAATGTGAGACACGCGAAGTGATAGTGCTCATGTGAAATGCCTTGTTCAATCACTTCTCCACATTATTAAAGTCATTTGAAAGCATCATTCCTTGCCATTGGCATTGACTTGGCTAATCCAGGAAATGTGAACTCTGGGTATGTCATTCATGGCCCAAACAGCTGAGGTGGTGGGGAGTCCTTTGCTCTCTGAAGTGTGTGGTACATCCAGGGTTGCCCTGTACAGCCTGGGGAATGACAGGTGGGAGAGCAGCTCTGGGAAAGGGACCTGGTCCTCCTGGTCGATGGCAAGGTCATTGAGTCAGCAGTGCCCTGGAGCCAGGAGGGAAATCCATGTCCTGGGAGGCAATCAGGCCAGGCCAGGGAGGGAATTGTCCTGCTCTGCTCTGGGCTGCGCTGGCCCCACCTTGAGCGCTGGGGGCAGTTTTGGGCACTACAATATAAAAAAGATAAAAAGTTATTAGAGAGTATCCAAAAGAGGGACATGAAGAGGTGAAGGGTCTGGAGGGGCCACATGAGGAGCAGCTGAGGGCACTCAGCCTGTCCAGCTGGAGCAGAGGAGGCTGAGGGCAGAGCTCAGCAGGGGCTGCAGCTCCTCCCCAGGGGCAGCTCCGAGCTCTGCTCCCTGGGACAGGGACAGCACCCAGGGAACGGCTGGAGCTGGGCCAGGGGGATTTGGGATGGAGATCGGGGAAAGGTTCTTCCCCCAGAGGGTGCTGGGCACTGCCCAGGCTCCCCAGGGAATGGGCACGGCCCCGAGGCTGCCAGCGCTCCAGGAGCGTTTGGGCAGCGCTGCCAGGGATGCCCAGGGTGGGGTTGTTGGGGCGTGTGTGCAGGGCCAGGGGTGGGACTGGGTGATCCTGGGGGAGCCCTTTCCACCCAGGATATTCCATGATTTTAAGTTTAAGCCCATTTCTTGCTGTGGATGTGGATCTTTGCCTGAATCGAAAGCCTCGCTCTGTGTGCTGGTGGGCCAATCCCTACCAAAATCATCACAAAAAAGAAAAGGGGAGGAATTTGAAACAGATTTGGAAAGACTGGGCTAGCAAGAAGTTTGCCTACAAGTACAGATGCAGCTGAAGCCATAACTACAGAAGTTTCTTTCCCCATGGGTGGATCTGCTGCAGCTGAAGAGCCCTCAGGGGGACATCCCCCAAGTCGGTTGCATGGTGCTAACCACACCATCACACAGCAGCAGCTGTGGCTGGACTCCAGACCTCCAAACTCATCTTTCTGGGGGCTTCAGCCAGCCCTGGTTGTTGTCAGTGTCCTACTGTGTCCAATTGCCACCTTCTAAATTGCTGAAGTGCAGAGGAGACCAACCTGGAAACCTGATGGAGCAGTTTAGCAGAGGCTTTCCATGTTCAGTTGTGCAGATATACCCTACAAGCCCCAAATCTGTCTCTGGTGGCCCACTGGGTTGTGATGCTACAGTTATCTTGCATGGTGCCAAAGCCTAATTAAGCATCTCCTGCCTCCTCCTCACCCTGTTCATCACCCTCAGTCCCTTATGAGGCTCTTGGTTGTGCTGTATGATTTCTGGGTCTGCTTAGTCAAGCTGGCCAGGCTGGATGGGGTTCTGAGCACCCTAGTCTAGCGGAAGGTGTCCTTGCCCTTGGCATGGGGCTGGAACTGGATGATCTTTAAGGTTCTTTCCAAATCAAACCATTCTAGGATCCAACTGAAGTTTTGAGTTTCTTCCTTCTCTCATTTTATTTCATGCACTTCTACCAGCACAAATGCAGGAAAGGTGTCCCTAGAGGCTCTGCCTCACTGTTTTCCAGGATCAGCTGCAGGTTCCACTGAAGGAAGTTGTCTGAATGCAGAGCAACAACATTTCTGTGTTTGCTTATTATTCAAAGGAGGTTCCTTGGAGGTCAAAGGGTTTTCACCACACTGAACTTGCAGTAATGCAACAACAAAACAATCATTTTGAATCCTGAGAGAACAACTCTTAAATAATTCAGTCAGTGAGAAAAGTGATTCCAGGATGTTTATGAGATGGATGAAGGGTTTTTAATTAGTCGGCAAGACTTCTTTTAAATGCATGGAACTCCGGAAGGAGGATATCAGCTCCTTTGTGGAGTCTTATGCTGTTTCCAGCATGTATCTGACAAACTGGTTTTCATCAGAAGCAGAATGCAGCTTTTTTTAACCGTGATAAGAGTCTTCAGGATGAGGAGACACTGCTGGGAGGTCCTGGGTGTGCAGCAGGCTGTGCCAAGGAAGGGATGCTGGAGGAGAATGAGGTTTTCCTCGGAACAGCAGGAAGCTGCTGCTGTCTGGCAGCCTGCCTGGGCAGAGACTGCAGGAATTTCTCCCTCATCAGAGATGCTACTTCAGAAAGGTGACGGGAAACACCCTGGGGAGCAGCCAAACCCACAGCTGCAGTAGCTGGAATGAGCTAAATCAGCATTTCAGAATGCTCTGTCCAGGGAGGGCTTCAATGTCCAGGTACTTCAGACCCAGCTGCTTTCACTTTTCATTAAGGATGGCAAAGGTAAAGTTTTGCCTGAGTTGCATCACCCAGTGCTAGGGAAGGTGAATTCCTTTGCTGCCTTGGGCCCTGCAGACACCCCCCCATGAGTCACCCCCAGTGCCACTTGCTCAGTGCCTTCTCCCACTCAGGCTGAGTCACTCCCGGCTGGTGTTAACCTGGAGTCTGTGTTATTGGAGTGTAAATCTGGGAATCACCCCATGTTTCTGGGAGGAGGGAGCTAAAGGCAGGAGATGGGCTTTGTTTTGTGTTTTTGGAGTAGGTGCAACACCTACATCTAGTTCCCTGTTCTTGCACTGCTACACACAGGTTCATGGATTAATATGTGACTGCTGCTCACTTGGAGGATGCAGTCCCGCTGGAACCCGTAGATAGGACTGCAGAGCCACTACTCAGTTTTCACATCACTGAGCTCTTGAGTCTGATCACTGCTGCTGGACACAGGCTGTTTGCTGGAACAGCACCCAGCTTTGCTCTGGAAACAGCAGAAGGATGGCTAGTCTGTGTTGCATGGATTAGTCATGCTCACTGCAGAAAAACCTTGTACCTCATTTCCAATGCAAAGCTGCCCTGGTTCAGATCCTCCCCACCGCTTCTGTCTCTGCATTCAAGAGCACTCGAGTACCTTGTATTTTCTCTGAAGGGAGACACTTATTCACTGTGATCAAATCACCTCTCAAGCTGCCTTCTTTATATTTTTAAATTTTTTCCCTTTTTGAGCAGCAAACCAGATTGAGCTCTGTAAGTCTCCCACAGTGTGGCATTTTCTGTAGCTCTCCCATCACACCTGGTCTCTGCTTTCAGTCCCCTCTGAATTTTCAGCCTCTTTTCAAGACCACAAATGCTCACAGCATCTGAGCTGTCCATGTAGGCAGGGCCAGGGCAGCACATAGTCATTAGTTGGGCTTTTCTGGTTCTGTTGCCTCCAGCCCTTTTGACAAGGCTGGTGTTTGGTGCTCACGTAGGTTCATTTTCTGAGCTGTCAAATTCCCCCCACAGGTAAGCCTGGCTTGTCCTTAACTGTTTTAGGAGAGATGAAGGCAAGGAAGAGGCATAAAGAGATGGATTAGAACGGGCCAGTTGTATGGGAGACTTGTAATCACTGGCCTGTCTTCTCTTCTTTGCTATTCCCTAAATTACTGAGCTTGGCACAGAACTTGGTTGCATGTGATTTTCCATCTGCTTCAACAGTGGTAATGAGTCAGCAGAGAGGCATTTTCTAGTGGAAGGTGTCCATGGCAGGGGGCTGGAACGAGATGGTCTTTTAGGCCCCTCCCAACCCATTCTGGGATTCCATGATTCAATGATCTGGTTGTGGTTCTGCAGCTCTTCACAAGAAACATCCCTCCCAAAGATGTCTCCTTCTGGCAGCTCTTTGTTCATCTACTTCATCAGCACTGCCAAGCCTGGCTTTGCCAGGACAGGTGATATCTTTTCTCAGTCCAGCTGGGCAGACAAAGCCATTTTTGGCTCACTGCTGATCTTTTAACTGGTGCTAAGCCAAAGGTCTTTCAGCAATCAAAATCTACCAACTGTAAATTGAGTCTGAAAATCCTCTTGACCAGAGACAGCCTCAGTCAATGAATGGCATGACATTCCCAGCCTTCAGTTCCCAATTTACTAAATCCCAAGATCAGCTCTCCCATTATATTGCCCTTGACTGGCACCTGTTTAGTGAATGTGGTCTGGGACATCCTGCTTGTCTTCTCTGCACAAAGCTCCATCAGCTTCTGCAGTTCCTCAAAGGAAGGATTTCCCACTCATTAGTATTTAATCTCAGTGTGCTGGACAACTCTCTGACCATCTTTTTGAAGACTTGGGAATAAAAACGATGTAAAATTATCAATTTGAAATTCTATAAATACAGTTTTGTTCCCATCTGTAGTTGCCTAACAACCTCCTTAGTTACTAATGGACCAAAAAGTAGTTTATTTCTCTCATGCCATACAAGCATATTTTTCTGCTCCTTCACTAATATAAAATATAAATATTATTGGAGATCTTTTCAAGACTGCCAGCATCTGTTTCTTGGACATGTACAGCAGAATGAAACCTTATGAAAGGACGAGTCTGGAAATAACCCAGTTAGTGTTCCCAGGGAAGAAAAATGACCGGTGTTTTTTGTGAGAGAGGAAGCTATTTCTTAAAATACTTTGAAAGAAAAAGCAAAAGCAACCTCTGACTCTTGTTCTGGAAATGATACAGTTACACAGAGCACATTGAAGCTCCAAACAATCATTTATAGCACACAGTGTGAGAAACTGAAGCCTCCAGGAAAAGCTAAATGAAAAGGAAGAATGAAACAGAAGTCATGGACTAACTATCCTGCTATTCCCTCATTTCTGCTGGGGAACATTGCATATTTCAGACACCCACTAGCCACCCTCTGTCCCTCCCCAGTGAGGAAATGAGTGTTGGAAGGACTGAGCCTTCCTCATGCCTAAGGTTGCTAAAGAAATTCCTGTGCCCTGGATAGTGAGACTTGCCTCATCCCTGAAACACCTTTAATCAGAAAAGGTCTTTGAAATCAGAGTCTTAGTTTCTGCAGACACCTCAGAGGTCTCCTGCTGCCCCCACTGCTGACTGCAGGCACATTCAGGGGTTGAGGCTGTGAGTACAGCCACACTCCTGATGCTCCTGGATGTCTCAGTGTCTCCTGGTGGAAGTGCTTTGCTGAGGGCCAGCAGAGCTGTGCCAGGGGGAGCTGGGGCTCCTGTGCTGTAGTGGACATTCAGCTGATTTACTTGGAAAAAAAAGTCTCTTTTCTTTTTATGGGTGTTCATGGTCATCAAAACAGAATCTCCCAGGAGACAGTATAAACACAGGTCTTGCACTGTGGTCTCTCCCCTCCTCCCCCCTTCTAACATCTCTTCCTTGTGTCCTCCTCTCCTCACCCTCCCCACCGCTCCATCTGAGCCAGCTCTTCTGTTGCAAGCCCTTACACAGAATCCCAGTGCACAGAAGGAGGGATGAAGGATTTGTGGAGTGGGATGGGAGCTGGGGGGAGCAAGGCCCTTGCACTGAGCCTGGGTTCAGGTCCATGGAGTGGGCGCTGAGCATTCCCTGAGCTCTGAGGAGAGGAGCAGGGCAGGTACCTTGTCCTTTCCCAACAAACACATATACAGACCCAGCAATAAACCAGCTCCAAAATAAAATCGAATTTTGCCCCAGAAAAACCCTCATTGTGAAGTTTAGGAGAAGAGTGACTCAGGTGTCCCAATCCACCTCTGCAAGTTTAGACTGATTTCCAGCTTTGACAGAAAATGCCTTTCTCCATCCTTTCAGCTCCCTGCAGCCACAGCCATGGGAAGCAAAATGCTCATTAGAAACCCTGGGAGCCCTGGGCCTCCAAGGCCTCTGTGCCATGGCTGTGTTTGTGCAGCTGCTCAGAGGGGTCACATGGCAGCACTGGGAACAGGCACTAAACCCAAATCCGTGTGGCTTCTTTCCATGGGTCTCCATGCTCCCATCCAAACCCAACTGGGGATGGTGCTGGAAATCCAGTATGGATTGAAGCTGGGTGGGTGGGTTATAATTTGCACTTGAAATTTAGTTTGAAATCTTTACTTATCTCATCCTAGAAAATCAAGAAGCAACTTGAAAAGACACCCGGAATCGATTAGAATTTCTGAAATATTGTGACTTGAATCAGTCACCTCAATTTGATGGAGAGGGTGGAGAGGGGAAGGATGAATCCTGATTTCCCAGTGTGGTGGGGGAAGGGATTTAAGAAAACCAAAATGAGACAAGGAGGAGGTTGCATCTTCGTGAGGTGCCAAACTCAGCCAATCTCTGGGTGAGCTGCACACATACATAATCCTCATTACATATTCCACAAACAGCTTCCACTCTGCTTCCAGACAGCCACCCACCAGCCATTGATGTTCCTCGCATGACAAACACAGAGTTTGGCAGCTCTGGAGTCACGGAGCACAAACCAAAAAGGGAACTGTGCCATCACCTCCCTCCCGTGGCTTCACCTGGGGCCAGGGGATCACTGGAAAGTGAGGGCACAGGTCTGGAGCCAGGGCAGCAGGGTGATTCCCCACACCACATTTTGGGACTGAATCATAAACTCACACAATGGTTTGGCTTGGAGGGGGCCTTAAAGATCATCCAGTGCCACCCCCTGCCATGGGCAGGGACACCTTCCACTGGACCAGGCTGCTCCAAGCCCCATCCAGCCTGGCCTTGGGAAGGTTTTGATGGAGAATTCGCTGGCAGAAAATGGAAGTATTTCAGCAAACCCTCCAATAGTTTTGGGTCAGGGATCCTTCCTTGGTACCTCATGGCTTCATAGAGGCTTGCCTAAAATTGACACATTGAGTTCAGTTGCCTGAACACTCGTGCCTGTTGCTGTCTGAAGTGCTACAAGCTGTCCATGAGATTCCTGGGGCTGGAAAATAGGATATAGGACCAGTGGGAACGCTGCACCCTTCTAAAGAGACAGCCAAAGGCTGAGGAGTTCCTGTTGCATCCAGCATGGAGAGAGACACCTCCAACTAGGCAACCACGAGAAGCCCCATGGCTGGTAAGCTGTCCCACTCCTCCTGTTCTATTCCCTGCCTTCCTGCAGCCAAGGCTCAGACACCAGCCCCATGGCAGGGGTTGGAACAGGATGGTGTTTAGGGTCCCATTCAACCCAAACCATCACATGATTCCCTGAGCTGACACACCTTGTACCATCTATGGATGCTGAACCTGCCATGGTCACACCCTCTCAAGTGGGATTCCAGAGGAAAAACATCACCAGGAGTTCATATGAGAAACAAGGGGACAAAGTCCCCTGGCTGTCCCTGGCAGCCAAGACAAGGATGACTCAGCCCTCCCAGCTCCCAGGTGCCTGAATTTGTGACATGAGCAAATGCAGCAAAACACACTGGGATGCAGGTCCTGCTCCTGAGAGCACTTACTGATTTTATTCCAGTACATTGATGGGTCTGCTGTTGGGTCTGGTTATGAATCCTGTGGGAGCAGTTGGGCACTGGTGGGTTATGAACAGAGAGATCCATGGTCTTCCAGTGTGTGACCAACTCAGCTTACCCCCTCCAAGGGTCACATAAACAAAACAGATTCCCTTTCCTTCCAGCTCCTGTGGGGCTCCAGTTTCACACTCTTCCTGTGGACTCAAATGCACATGAAATCCAATTTGGCCACTGAATTTTGCTTTATTCCACTGTGACGGGAGAATTAATTTTGGTTTGTCAGAACAGCAAGTTCAGGTTGGACCAGATTGGCCCAGCTTCCCTCCATGTCTTGGTTTGGAGCAGAGTCTCAGGCCGGATCTCAGCACCTGGATCTTTGGCATTCAATATCCCAGGCTGGGAATCTCAGCAAGCTTTGTGACAAAGCCGAGTCACAACTGCCTTTTCCCCTCAGTTCTAAAACTGGTATTTTCCATTAACTTCCCCCAAATTAACAACAACAAGAACAACTAATTATTTTTATGCTCATGGTGGCTTCCAGCACTGATCTAAACCTGGGTGAAAGATCAGAGGGTTCATGTGAGCTCCTGTTTATCGAGACCTGAGCAAGAGCCCTTTTTGTCTTGGAGTGGGCAGAAGAAATAAAGCAAGGGCAATAAATATTTGTTCTTTGCCTGCAAAGGAATTTCCCTGTAAGCTTCACCAGTCTCCAAAAATACCTTGACATGTTATTTTCTCTTTTCTCCTGTTGATTCTTGCAGCTGTCACTGTGACAGACAGTGGAAAGTGCTCTGCAAACCCCCCTCTCCACAGGGAAAGCTTTCAGCTGCCTTTTAACTTGTTTAATTTGTATTTTCATACCTTCACTGTATTTTCTCTACCAATTCTTCAGTTCAGGAAGGGGGTCATTTGTTTTCAGCCTGACTAACTCACGGACTATCTGATTTTCTCATTATTGTGTGCTTCATAATTCCTCCCTCATATAACTCTGGAAGCAAGTTTTCCATCTGAGAATTAGGTGCTGAAAGTTAATAATGGGCTGGTTAAAAATTAATTGTTTTGCTTTGTAAGGAAAATAAATAAATGAATAAAGATTAACAGCTGTGCTGCTAAAACACACAAAATACCAGTGGCTGTCTGAAAGCTGCTTGGTGAGAGAGATGTTTCTGTGAGCCACTGGAGTGATCTGTGGAGGTAATTCCTCAGATGGATCTGCTCCATAGGTCATTCTCACAATGAGCAGAGTGTATTTCCTGTACTTTAATTAACCAT
Source organism: Aleadryas rufinucha (assembly GCA_013397815.1). Lineage (NCBI taxonomy): Eukaryota > Metazoa > Chordata > Aves > Passeriformes > Aleadryas > Aleadryas rufinucha. Next base: position 252,444 of record VZTH01006150.1, read on the forward strand.
CTGAAATGGGTTGAATATATTTATAAACCTATTTCAGATGCCTGAGTTTCAGTTCAGGCTTCATTCACAGACTGATTCTTTTTTTTTAATCTTTGGGCACAGAAAAGCTGCTTGATGCCTCTAAGTCTGGTTGACAGATACTAAAAAGAGTTTTGGAGATGGTTCAGATCTTGGATGCTTCTCTTCATCCCAGGAGAAATGTCTACCAGAATGATGGGGTGGGATGTGACACAAGGAGCAGGACAAGGAGGAGGGATGAGCTGGGTGCTGTGGCTTGGCAGCACAACGTGGGATAGATTTCTTGTCAAGGGATTTCTCCTTAGGCAGGACCTGGATAAATTCATTAACAGGATGAATGAATATCAGAGGTGTTTTGGATGTCCTGGTTAATAGCTTGTGTGTGGACTTGCTCCGTCTGCTACAAAAGAAAGCGATGGTTTGGGGATAAGACAGAGCCTGAAATTTAATTTTTTACTACTCCAAAATATTGCAGTGTTGGCTGCTGCGTTGTGGGGACTGAAGGTGTGTCGAGGTGGATATCATAGGACCAGGAGATCATCTCTTAGTGGGGTCTTTCCTGTCTATAAGGTGCTTATGGACATTCCTGTGGGATCCAAACCTCTAACTGATGATTTACTTTAGCATTTCTCTTTTCTTCACAGTCAAGCTCAATATGCCTTATTTCTACAAGCACAGTAAGGGGAAACTCTGAGGGACGGAAAAAAAATAGTAACTTTGGAAATGTCAGAGTATTTTAACAGGTTTTGATTGACTCAGAGATCTCTGCGTTGTCAAAATGGAAATTATTCTTTTGTGTTCATTGCAAAACCATGAAATGTCATTTCACCTCTGCTGAAGTGAGTAAAAAGTACAAGATGGCAGGTACAGAAGGGGAACTGAGAGAAAGAAATGGCTTAGTCCATGCAATTTGGAATCCCATGGAGTATGTGGGGAAATGCAATGTGGGGTTGAATGTGTGGTGTAACTGTAGGAGCCCTTTTGGCTCCTGCATCTGCACTGCATCCCTGCTCTGCTGAGATCCCCCTGCTCTGCTGTCTCCAGCTTGGGGATCCCAGCTCAGGACCTGGAGCTGCTGGAGAGAGCCCAGAGGAGGCTCCAGGATGATCCGAGGGATGGAGCAGCTCTGCTGGGAGGAAAGGCTGGGAGAGCTGGGATTGTTCAGCCTGGAGAGGAGACCAGGAGTGACCTCACTGTGGCCTTGCAGGGCCTGAAGAGAGCCTGCAAAAAAGATGGAGAGAGACAATTTACAGGGGATGGAGAGACAGGACAGGGGGAAAAGGCTTCCCACTAAGAAGCCTTTTAGAAGGCAGGTTTAGATGGGATATTGGGAAGGAATTGTGCCCTGTGAGGGAGGTGAGGCCCTGGCACAGGGTGCCCAGAGCAGCTGTGGCTGCCCCTGGATCCCTGGCAGTGTCCAAGGCCAGGCTGGACGGGGCTTGGAGCAACCTGGGGCAGTGGGAGGTGTCCCTGCCATGGCAGGGGTGGCACTGGGTGGGTTTAAGGTCCCTTCCAAAACAGACCATTCTATGATTCAGTGATTCTGTGATTCAAAGGAACAAACCAAGCTCCCCTGGCAGCCAGAAGGAAGTTGGTTAATACAACACTCCCATTAGAAATGGCTCAGTCCTTTTCCCGGTAGGTGAGAGAGAGCTGATCTCCCTCCACCACTGAGGGTTGTGGGAAGTAAAACACAAAACTTTCCAGTATCAGGCAAAGAAACTCATTTCCAGGGGCTCTCTCCCAAGAACTCAATTCACAGGTGCCAAACCACTTCCACTGTAACCTCGGCTGAAGATAATTAGAGAGCATTTAAAACAGAGCTTCCGACTTCCCCGAGCTCACGTGGTGCTCCCACCCAGGATGGCAATTCTGCAATTTCCATAGGTAGATTTTTGCTGGGAGATTTAACAAAGTCACGGCAGAGAAACCGCAGGGCATTAGTTACAGGGCTAAGGAAACAAATCTCACAGCATAATCCTGAGGTGCCTTTAATGTTCTAATTAAACCTATATATAGAAGCTGCAGACAGGAAAAATTGTGTGAAAAGTTTCTCATCTGCTGAGTATTTTTCCATCCCTCTCCCCCCACAACTCCACCTCCCTTAACCTAGAGAGTGGCTGAAAAAGATCCTTTACATTGATTTTGATGGAGAAAGAGAAATGCCAGGCAGATAGAGATCAGCAACATTTCCATTCCCCGGGCCCTTCGGAAAGACACAGCCCTGCCAACACCTGCTGATAAGGCTGACTTCTGGCCTAATAAGGCCAGGCCAGCCCAAGCCACACAAGGGGTCAAGCATCAGAAGCCTCAGATTTTTCTCCTCTAATTGCAAGGTGGGGCTGGAGATGGGAAAATAAATGTGAGGAGCTGGGAAATCACAGAGACTGTCCGAGAGAATTAGTGTTCAGTGAAGGATGGCAGTGGGACAGGAGAACCTCACTGTCTTTCCATTTAGGAAGGGTCAGGAGACAGATGAGGAAGGAGGACAAAATCCTGCTGTGTCTTTTGCCACTTAGCAAAGACATCAAGGTGATGGATGATGAATCAGAGATTGAGAGAATTGTTTAGGTTGGAAAAAACCTTTAAGATCATTGAGTCCAACCACTTCCCCAAGCACTGCCAAGGCCACCACTGACCCATGTCTCCAAGTACCACATCCATAAGGCTTTTAAATTCCTCCAGGGAGGGTGACACAGTGACTCCATCACTGCCCTGGGCAGCCTGTTCAGGGCTTGACAACCCTTTCAGTGAAGACATTTTTCCTAATGCTCAATCTAAACTTCCCCTGGTGTGTCTCGAGGCCATTTCATGTTGTCCTAGTCAGGTCATGAGTTTGGGAGACAAAAGACCCCTTGAAGCAGAAGAGGGTGTGGAATGAGAGCTGCTGAGACAGCAAGGCCATCTCAGGATCCCAGTGGCTGCAAGGACATGGTGTTGCTCAAGCTGTTACTCTTTCAAGTCTTGCACGGATGGTCCTTTACCCTACAATTTAACGTCTGTGTTTTGAGCTTTCCTCCACCATGCAGTGGACACAGAAGGTCTCAAGGAAAAAGCACGGGAACATGCAGGGAGGTGGCACTTCCAGGCTTATGCAACACAGAGAGGCTGGATTACATTTAAGGTGCAAATCCTGAAGAAAGGAATCCCAAGTGTTAACAGAAACCTCTTCCAACCATATCAGACATTACCCCAAACCAGGATTTTGTCGCTTGGAAGAAATGCATCTGCTTTGGCAGACCTCTCACTATTAGTCACAACCCAGTTTGGGGTCCAGCTTCCCCTGGGAGCTCCCTGGGTGATCCACGCGGTGACAGACGTTGCAGTGCGATCCTATTCCGTCACAGCAGGGCTGTCTGAGACCTCCTGCTCCTTTCTTTCATTTCCCTTCGCAAGGTCCACTTGGAGCTAACAGCCAGGGGTATCTTTATCCCTCTTTATCCCTCAGGCAGCAGAGGGAAGGGTTGAGCCTGCTGATGCGGAGGCGAACTGAGATGTTCATTACCACCCTCTCCATGCCAAAGGAGCCCCTCCCACAGCAGGAATTAGTCTATAATTAGCTTAGAGAGTAAAGCACTTTTAATTAAGGATTGAAATTCAGCAGGCCATCTGCCTGGTTTTATTTGCAAGCAATAGGCATCTTCTGCTGGCAGCACCATTTTTCCTGGTTCCTCTCTCTAAACCTCTCACTTGGGCTAGACCAGGACTGAGCGTGGGGAATGCAGCCAGGACATCACATCCACACTGTCCAAGACGATGCACGGCAATTTGTTGGTTGTTACAGCGCAAAGCCTCTCTCAGAGACAGCCATGGAAGCTGGGATGGCATCATGCTTTCCTTCCAGCCTTCCAAGCACTGTGACTGCTGCAAGGATCCCACCCAGGAAATCTCAGCAGATGGTCACCCTGAGGTCTTGGATGGGCCCTTTGCTTTGCTCTGCAAACACTCGGGGCTCAGAAAAGCCAGAAGCACGATTCCTGACACTGTCCTGCCTTGCACAGTTGTGGGATGTAGTTAGATGGGATATTGGGAAGGAATTGTGCCCTGTGAGGGTGGTGAGGCCCTGGCACAGGGTGCCCAGAGCAGCTGTGGCTGCCCCTGGATCCCTGGCAGTGTCCAAGGCCAGGCTGGAGAGCACTTGGACTTTAGGGTCACTTCTCACCCAAACCGTTCTGGGATTCTATAATTCTAAAATTAGGACAGAGCTTATGAACCACATAAGCTCTGGGAAGCCATGGCATTGTTTGGGAAGCTTGGGGAAAACAAACAAAATTCTCAGTGTCCAAGAAGCTTTCAGAGAACTTTGATGTTTGAAGTTAAAACTAAATTATATCTTTTTTACTCCTTTTTTTGTTTTCAAGCTGCAAATGAGTCAAGGCCCCTAACCTTTCTGCAGTGCCCTGCTGTGATACACGCGCTGGTGCTGCACATACTGCCAAGGAACCTGAGGGTCTTAAGGGCTCCTTTCTACTTGGAGCTTTCCCAGTTACTGTCATCAAACCAGAGAAAGGCAGGAGGCACATCTGGGGCTGCTGCCTCCATCCTGGAGATGCTCTTAGAAAAGCTTTTTGTGGAGCAGCTGATTCCCACCCGCATGTCTTTTATTCCCAACGATTTCCCATATACTCCTGTTAGCTGACAAAACTGCTGCTGCAGCTCTTTCTCCTCTCCCCCAGGATTATTATTTTCTTTATTGTCATTATTACTAAGGGCACAACATGATTTGTTTTCTGTAAAACAAGCCATGTTATAGTCAAGGCAAATCGAAAGGGCTGGGTTAGGAAGGGACATTAGAATACACTTTGTATGAAAATGAAAGATTATAAGCAGTTTCTTGGCAGACCTAATGTCTTTGAGGGCTGTTCTTTGGGAATAGCAATTCCAGGCAGGGACTCTGGAAAAAGTAGAGTGCATTGATATAATGAGAAGCTGTATCAGAATGGATATGCATGAGCTGGGCAGATTAATATTTAATGAACAGTGAAGCCTGCTATCCCTAATCATGGAGTGCCTGGGATTTGCAAAGTGGCTAATTTTAAAGTATTTTGTATGGAATTATTCATGCATTAAAAAGTACATGACTCCCTGGTAGTGAAATGGAATTAAACTCAATGAAATTTAGTCATCAAAATGTCAGGTGTCAGGTCCAGCTGAGACAATGGGACGAGAGTATGGCTCTTAGGGAAGGACACGGGGGTGCTGGAAATGTCAGGATTAGGGCACACGGCTTCCTGCAGGGAGGGATGGCCTCATCCCAGTGGGTTTTCTCGGGAACCCCGAGCATACAGATCTTCTTTGGGGTTTTCAAAGTAAGGAAGAGCCAGGAGTGGAAACAGGACCAGCAAGAGCTCCAGAGCAGGAAAATCACGTGGATGGGTGAAAAGGCAGCACAAGGATTCAGGTGCTGGGGCAAGAGCAGGGCTGGGTCAAAACCAGTGACATCACTTGAGTGACATCTATGACATCACTGTAATAATCTTTATTTTTGTTTGTATTTTACCTCAAATGATGTCTTCAAACTTCCTTGTTGATCCAGAGTTTAATGAGACTTTACTTTAGCTTGAACAAGTGTTTTTTGGACCTCAGCTCAGACAGTTCTCCTGGCACTTCTTCATCTTTTCCTCACTGGTTTCTGATAAAAGGAGACCGTTCCAAAGAAAATGTCACTTTCACTTGGAAAATGGGGTTTTTGTTGGGGGTGGGGAAGAAAGATTTTTTTTCCCCCTGGCATCTTTTAAAGGTTTCCACGTTTTCCCTGACAGAAAACAGTTTGTGGAAGTTATTGTGTCTTCTTGAAAGCCATTGTTTGACCCAAACCTGAGTTTTGAGAAAGAGCAGGAGGCAGAGGAGGCTGAGCCTTCCTTACCACAGAATCTGTGAACACAATAAATTCGTTGGAATACTGAGAGGAGATAAAAGAAACCAAGTAAAAGGTGTTTACAGCTATTTGAGTGCACTAATTGCACCAAAGAGCATTCAGGAGACGGGAGAAATACGGCAATGAAGGTATGGAAGGCGGGGGAAGGTGGGACAGGTGGGACAGGCGGGACAGGTGGGACAGTGTGGGACAGGCGGGACAGGTGGGACAGCTGGGACAGGGTGGGACAGGCGGGACAGGCGGGACAGGCGGGACAGCTGGGACAGGGTGGGACAGGCGGGACAGGGTGGGACAGG
>VZTH01006150.1:258730-287860 GCA_013397815.1 Aleadryas rufinucha
TGCGACAGGGTGGGACAGGGCGGGACAGGGTGGGACAGGGTGGGACAGGTGGGACAGGCGTTCGCTCCTCCTGTGCCTGCGCGGAGCTCGCCCCGGGGCCGCTGTCACCCACAGGCACGGACGGCCCCGGCTCGCTGGGAAGCTGCTGCTGCCAAACACGGCCCCCAGGAATGAGAAAATCTCACCTGAGGTTGTAGCTGTGACCCGGGAAGTGAAATGAGTTTGAGGAGGGAGGAAGAGGAGGTGAGAGTGCACAGGAACCGCAGCCTCTCCCTGGGTTTGCGTGGAAGCAGTTGGAGCAGTTGTATTTTGTTATTTTTTGTAACAGAATGTTGACTCAGAAATCAATTTATCCTTTCTCTGCCTAAATTAAAACAAAAGATGAGCCTGAAAATGAGGAGAAAACGTTTCATATCAGCTTGAGAAAAATGCTTTAATCAACCCGAAGTAAACAGGTTGCAGGTTTTTGGGTTTTTTTTGGTTTTTATTTTTTCTTTGTTTAGTTTTGTTGTGGACTGTGCAAGGATTTAGCACTGGGCTTGTCCAAAGGTTATTTATTCTTTCCTCATCATTTTTTATTAGATCCCTGAGAAGAAAGATCCATTATTTTCACAGCAATTATTCTAAGTACAGCTAGAAAAAGCCATGTTAAGTCCTAATTTGAATATTAAACATAATTAAAAGACTTTTCTACATTGTGAATTGTTCTCTTATCTGCCTGCCCATAAATGTCAGTATATTAATGGTCACGATTTGTCTCAGAGGTAGGAAATAGCTTTTTCCTCCCACTGCCTTTTTTGAGCAATGGGGACTCAAACCCAGCAGGTCATGCCCATACAACCAGGCAAAAATTTCCTGCTACAGTTTTGCTTCAGCTTCAATTGCAAAGCCAATCCCTTCTGCCCAGCTGATTATTTCTGCTCTTGAATACACTCTTTAAAACAAGAAATGTTATCTAGAAGCAGAAACAGGCAGAGATATATTTTAAAAGTCTTTAATTTACTAAACTACAAGCCAGAAGAAAATTGGAGAAATTAATCACACTCAGAGTGTGATTAATATGAAGCTTTTTTTTCTTTTAATAACTGGAGAGACAAGGAATTGGAAACTTGATGCTTTCTAATGATGTGGAGAAAATGTTCATCTGAGTGTTTGGGCACTGCTGGATTCTCACATCCTTGTGCTTGACCAAGGCTTTTGAAAACACTGACATCCCTGCCATCAAGGCTCTCCAGCTCGGAGAACTCCTGCTCCCTGTGATAAATTTCCACGGACTTTGTGCATCTTTACCAGGCTAATGGCCTTTAGTTATTTATTTCTTTGATTTCATTTAAAGTCCATCTCTTGGCGACTGCATCCTTTAGAGATGCACAAAAGGATTGATCCACCACACACTCCATGAAGTGCTGCACCTTAGGGAATTCCTTGGGAAAGTTGTATCTGGAAGCTCAACACATGCATGAGTACTGGAAATAAAGGTATTAAAGACCAAAAGTCACCGACCAAAAGAAAAAAAAAAAGTAAAGAGAAATAAAAATAAAAAGAAAGAACATGCAATATTTTACTTTCTTGACCAGGCCAAAAGCTGGGTTAGGGACAATTGAAAATCATTGTCCTTGTGAAAAAAATGAGGCAAAATACATAAATGTTAGACCTGAGCATTGCTGTGAAGCAGGCAGGGACCTGTGAAACCTGTCCATTTTTGTGGTGTGTGACATTTCTGAACATGCCAGGTACACAAAAAGCAGCTTTCCTTTGCTTTCCAAGGGCATTTCTTCTCATTTTCATCACTGGCTAGAAGTGCCCCACAGGTTCAGCTTTTCAGCTCCAAATAAGGATTTAAAGAAACAGAATGTGCCCCTGAATTGACTGATTTTGTCAAGAAGAAGATTGAAGTGGAAATCGAAGGTTCTTCCTTCTGCTTTTATCGAATTCAGGTGGAGAACTGAACAGCTGTAGCTGGAAGGGGCCCTGCAGGCCACGCTGGGCTGAAGCATTTCCAGGTTTGTCAACACTTGTCACAGTCTCCCAAGGCTTTATTTGGTCAGTGATTTCAGCTCGTCCCCCGTGCTGGAAGATCCCAAGGTGTGTTCTGGGATGTGTGATCCAGGAGCAGCAGGAGATGCAGCAGTTTGGGTGAGCAGAGCTTTGGCTGCTGCTGGGAGCCACAGGGACCCTCATGCCCACATCTGAATGTCCCTCCCAAGAAGATGCTGTCCACCTTTTCCTTGTCCCTGCTTTCTTCTGCATCCATAGTGCTTTCTCTGCTATCCCTTTCTGTATCCAGGAAAGGATGAAAACCCCATCAGTGGATGTGTTGGGAACTTGCTGAGCACAGCTCTGTGAAACCATCCCGAGTGTGAATGGGCCCAAGGTGTATATTGTTGTTTTGAGGCCTTTGCTCCTCTACCTCCTCCATCACGTTGATCCTTCTGCTGCTCTGGAGGAAGGTGGGAGGGAGGTGTAACTTGTCCATGGCTGTGGAGGTCCAGCACAGGACACCTGGAACTCTCAAAACAGCCATGAGAGGCTGGAGTTGTGATGGGAAGAGGACATGGCAGAAATTCCCCTCCTGGCAGCTCTGTGTGGCTGGCACAGCCCAGACCCCCCCCTTTCCCACCTGCCAGGGCTTTTCCCCAGGAAAACTCTTGGTTCTGCAGAGTCCTCATGCTGCCATTGGCCTGGCTGAGAGACAAAAGCACTGGGTTAATTAAAGACCCAAGAACATAATTGCAGTTATGTATCCAAACAAACTGCTGAATCAGAACAGAAAAGTGTCCGGAGATGGGGGCAAGGCTGCTTTGCTTTGGCCTGTTTTTCTCAGAAAGGCTGAGGAGGTACAGACAGCCAAGCGAATGCTGCAACAAGGACATGCCACTGGCAAAAGTGTTTAACTGCTGAATAAAAGATAAGGATAAGGATAAAGCCAGGATTGGGAGCAGCATGGTTGCTCAAGCCAATTTATGTTCGTTTCACTCTAGGAAAATCCAGGAGTCTGCATCTGCCAAGTGTCTTTCCAACTTGGCTGGAAGCCTTCCCCAACTGGGGCAGCCCCACTGATCCATCCCACTCCTAATTCCCTATACCAGTGCTGCAAACCCATTCTGGAGTGGTCTGATGGCCAAAGCACCTCCTTGGGCTCCTTGGCCCTCACCAGAATCCATGCCAAGGATGTGTTCCCAAGGGATCTGAAGAAAGGATGTGAGATTCGCTTTGCAGCCTGCCTGATCTTCAAGGAAAATCTCATGGACAAATCAGGGACCACCAGAAAGTGAATTTGTGGGGCATCTCTGTCCTGTGCCTGGCCATCAGTGCCCCAAAGGGCGCACGGAGGAGGTTTTGGCACCTTCCCTCCTCCACTACACAAATTCTGCAATCCTTGTCTGCAGCAGACCCATCTATTCATTCATTCTAGGGCTGCTTTCTGTGGAGCTGCTCCAGTGCATCCCACTGAAGGCATAAAAGTTGAGAGAAGCCAGTGAATTATAAGGTCCCTGGCAGGAGGACTCAGCAAGCGGCTGCTGTTAATCTTCCCTTTGCTACTCAGTTTTTGTTCTGCCTGTAATAAATCCCTGTGCCCTTTGCTGTTCAAACTGCAGCCTCTCTACTGGAAAAGGAGGGAGGGGGGAATGCTGAAGATTGCTATGTGCAGAAGTAAAATAAGGGATTCATGTCTTGGGCTGGCCAATACTTCTCCTTATCGAGGTCTGAGCCTTTGCGTGATCAACTGGTGCTAAATGTAATGCCAGGGGAACTCAGGCTGAACCACAACAGATTGGAAAAGCTGCTGGATTAATGGAGGAAATGGGGCAGACAGGGCTCTGTGTTTTCTTTGAGCAGGGTGGAATGGGCAGTTGGAGACATGATGTGGTGTTGCTTCCAAATCTGGAGTAACAGTGAGCTGGGAATTTGTTAATGAAAGTCTCTTCCCCAAATGCCACCTCTGTGGATTTACAGCTACTTGTGGTAAAGACATAATAAAACTTACAAAAAAAGAAAATCTGAGAATAGCTACTATTTACTTTGATATGAACAAAATAATAATTACCATTTTGGTTCACAATTGCTTCCAATCTGGGAATTTGTATAAAGCAGAAGTTAAAACTATTGAAAAGTAATGAGAGAACACAGCACTCAGCAGCACCTGAATTTCTGCACTTCTATGCAGGTTCTTCATTTGTGAAAAATTCTGGACTTTTGACTATTCACCTGCACCTGAAGCAGGGGAAAAAAAAGGAAATTCCAAGAAAAATGGCTTGAGAGCTTTGCTGCAGAGAAGAAAAGCAGCAGATCTTTTGATGGTGAGAAAAGCTGTGTCCTGGTGACAATTCAAACTTCCCCACCATCCCTCTCAGTTCCCTGGTCCCTCTGCTCATACACTGCTGAGATTCATTTCCTGTGGCTCAACAAATCCCTAATCCCAGAGCTGATTTCCTGGCCAGGGGGTTATTTAATGGGTAGCCCTGTTGACAACAAGCTAACTTTACACTGCTCTCCAGGCTCGGGAGCACTGAGGAGGGGGCAGAGCTCCATGTGCTGCCAGGCAGGAGCTCTGTGAAATTGGCTTTGTGTCACCAGGGATCACATCCCTGCAGAGCCATCACTGGGAATCACATCCCTGTGGAGCTGTCGTTGGAGCAGAGCTCGTGCCTGGTGCCACAGAAGATGCAGCTGGGCATAGAGAGACCATAAATGTTGTGGCACAGGTGAAGTGCGTTCAGAGGGATAGTGCACCGACAGATAGAGCTGGGAAATGGAAAAGCTCTTGACATGGCCCCCTCTCCCCACCCCCCTTACTTCTTCAGGGCTATAAATGTTACCGGCTCGTTACAGCTGTATGAACAAACAGCTCTGGCTGTGCGGCCATAAAGGATCCTCCCTACAGGAATTAAAGGAGAAAAACGAATGCCAAGCCACGCCATCCACCAGAGCAGGGAATGAGGCTTTCATTGCTTGGGGAAGGAGCTGGAGTGGACTCCCCACATTTTGAAGACTCAAGACCTCACCAGCACAGCTCCCATCTGGGACACAGCATCTCGCTCCTTCCAGCATGGCTCCAGCAGTGGGACACAAGTATAGAATCGAATGGAATTGTTAAGATTGGAGAAGACCTCCAGGATCATCAGCTCCAATCTTTGATTGAATAAACCACATCCCAAAGTGCCCTGTCTGCTTGCTTTTGAGCACCTCCAGGGGTGGGGACTCCACTCCTTTTCCAGGGCTTGAACTCTCCCCATGAAGAAAATTTCCATAATACCCAATCTGAACTTCCCCTGGCACAGCTTGAGGCCATTTTCTCTAGTTCTGTTGTTCCCTGGGAGCAGAGCCCGCCCCCCCCCGGCTGCCCCCTCCTGTCAGGGAGTTGTGCAGAGCCACAAGGTCCCCCCTGAGCCTCCTTTTCTCCAGGCTGAGCCCCTTTCCCAGCTCCTTCAGCTGCTCCTGGGGTTCCAGCCCCTTCCCAGCTCCGTTCCCTGCCCTGGACATGCTCCGGCCCCTCCAGGTCTTTCTTGTTGTGAGGAGCCCAAAACTGGACACAGGATTTGAGGTGCAGCCCCACCAGTGCTGAGTTCAAGCTGCCTGAGACTGGTGGAATTGAGGTGTTGGACCTGTTGAGATCCAAGCAGGATCAATCCTAGGCTCTGTAATTCCTGGGCCTTGGTTTCTTCAAGCACCATGTGAATGGTTTCCACCTGGATCTTGAAAATTTCCATCAGAATTGGTTGGAAAGGAGGTTTCTAACACCACGCTTTCTTTGACTATGGTGGGAAACACCAAGACCAATGGACTTCTTCCTCCCATGTTCCCAGGATGGAACACCAAAGCATTTCCTTTGAGGACAGTTCTATTTTTTCCATAGCTGCAGTCTGCAAATGCTGTGGAGTGGTCTAGAAACCCTCATGATGGGAAGAAACTTGAGCAGGTTGATTTTGACACAGTAGAACTTTTTTTTGGCATGAAAAAGAATTCGTTTTTGGAGCAATTCTCTTGTTTAATTTCCAGCAGATGAGGAGTCACAATGAAGTAGCCTTGAGTAGGAGTTGAATATGAAAAACAGACTTGCAGAGGGAGGAAAGATGTGAACTTAATGAACTTATAGTCACAATCATATAAAACTGAACAAGAGAGCAATGTCTTTTCTCAAGTGACAGTTGTGTTGCTGTTCCCAAATGTTATTTTTTATTCCAACTGTGCTACCAGGGGTAATAAAAGATATGACTTTGCTCCCCATACTTTGCCCAGCTGATTTTTTGCAAACACCAAATTCTGTTTCGTGTCCTTGGTAGATGCAAAATTACCCGGAGTTGCCCTCAATTGCAAGTGCAAATCTGTTAGAAGTGGTTTATAGTAACACACAGGCTTGGCTACCACAGCATGGGGAAAATGTTTAAAAAAATAGTGTAGACTCACTCCCACAGAATGAAAATCCTTGGTGTCCTTGTTCCATTTACATCTTACACTGTTACATCAATGCTGGTATTTTTGATACAATTTGTAGGATGTACTGAAGGGATTTTTAATATACTCAGATGTTGAAGAGCACTGAACGTTTCACTTTTTTTTTTTAATTATCCAAACCTTTAGACATTATTAAAGAAGCCAGTGTGATATTTGTGAGGCAAATGTCAGGAATTTTAAAATTCCATAAATGTATTTTCAATTGATGGTGAAAAGCCAGAGCAGGGATTTGAGACTTCCACACCATCAGACCCTTCTGCTCTGATGTGACAATGGGAATTGCCCATGATTTCCTGTAAGGGCATTCCCAGTAGATCCGTTTGCTGCTCTGCCCAAAAGCAAACATGAACCCTTTCCTCTATTTCTTCCAAATTGCTGCATCCCAGCAATTTGCTGTGGGTCCTTTGTGTAAAGAGAAGAGAAACTAGCTGGTTAAATCCCAGAATCCCAGAATGGTTTGTGTTGGAAGGGACATTAAATGGCATCAGTGCCACCCCTTGCCATGGGCAGGAACACCTTCCACTGTCCCAGGTTGCTCCAAGCCCTGTCCAGCCTGGCCTCGAGGGTGAGGACGTGCATCCAAATCCACTGATGGGGGTGTGAACCCCACTCCCATCTCTGCCCCATCCCTGTGGGCAGCACAGCTAGGCAAATGAAACAGAGTTAAATGAGCAGCTTGCAAAGAAAATCTCTATGTTTGCATATTTTTCCTTAATTTCCACCCTCACCAGAGGTTCTAGGTCTACAGCTGATGACACAGAGTTAAGAAGCAGAAACTTTTAAACTGGGTTTTGGCCTTCATGAGGAAAGAAGATGGTAACACTGGGGGGTGGCATCCCTTTGTAGGGAAACACATGGCAAAGCTGGCAGTGAAATACTGTTCTCCAGGTGAATTATTAATGTTGATATAGGAAGGGACATTCCTTGGGAATTGGTTATTACTGAAATAACTCCTGTTTCTTCTCCCTACCCACAGCTCTCAGAGAGGGGTTTAGGCCAAGGGTGGCAATCTTTGGGACTCCAGCGCGAACAAGCTCAGAGGTTACAAGAAAATTTCTCCTTCCATTAAATCCTAACTCCAAAAACTCTGGCTTTGCTGCTGGCGCCCAGCCACTCTGTGCCTTTGTGAGTCATGGCTGGTGACAGGAGTTCAGAGGGGTCACGCTGGGCTGTGGCAGCACTGACACCCCATGGCTGCAGCAGGGGATGGATGGATGTGCCCAAGCCTCCTGTAATTCGCTTTGGAGAAAACCAGCACTGCCCAGAGACTGCCACCAATTAAAGCCAAATGAATATTTGCACCTGCAGCTTTGTCATCGTCTACAACTCCTGGGACACGGGAGTTGCTCATTTCATTGCCAGGGAGGTAATTTGGGAAAAAATTCCCTCTTATAACCCCCACTGCACCTTCCTCATTTATACAATGGAGCTCGGGCTGCTGGGATGTTCCCTGGAGCCCTGAGGGTTTTACTTCTGGAAGGTGCACACTTTCACTCAGGGATGGGTTTTTTTGGTTGTTCATTGCTTTGGGTGAGGATTATTTTCTTACAAGGTTCCTTTTGCCTTCTCCTTACATACAGAGTTGGTTTCTGAATGCTGCTGATAGATTTGTCTGGAGTGATACAGGACCAGAAAGGGGCAAATCCTGTCCCAGTGGGAGAATGTGCCTCTCTTCCACATCTCCCCCTAACTTTGGGGTTCCCAGTGCCCAGGATCCTGGAGAGAACCACTCTGGGCTTTTTCCTTTGCAGGCACCACCACCTAGTGCAGTGCACTGGAACTTCATGTTTTCCCCTTGGATTTTATCCTGCAATTGCAATCGATTGGTGAAGCTGGTGGAATAATTTGTGCTTAATTAATTAGCCACTGCTCTAAGGTGTTTGTTTTTCTTAACCACTGCAAACAGTTCTCAAAGGGGGCATGATTTCCCCAGCCAGGAAAAGGAAATTTGCAAAGCGACCGCTCTGGCTGCTCTTAAAGGAGAGACCTTTTTTGGGATTTTGAAGTTGACTCAGTCCCTGTCTAGGCAGGCAGGATAAAATCACAGAATCCCGGACTGGTTTGAGTGGGAAGGCACCATAAAGCCTATCCAATGCCACCCCTACCATGGGCAGGGACACCTCCCATTATCCCAGGTTGCTCCTCATCCAACCTGGTCTTGGACACTTCAACAGATGGGACAGGCACAATTTCTCTGAGAAACCTGTTCCAGTGTCTCACCACCCTCACAGGGAAGAATTTCTTCCTTATATCTACTCTAACCCATGGGTAGCCATAAGCAAGAGCAAGGGAAAGGGAAAGGGAAAATCCTTGCCTCCTGGGAGGGTTTGTATGTGAACCTCATATCAAGTGAGTCAAGGCTGGGGACGTTTCCCAATGGAACTGAAGAGAGGTGCACTGAGCAAAGCCTTCACATGGACATCCTTCTCCTCTGATGCTTCCCTGCCTGTTTACCCTTCAAACTCTCCACGCTTCTCAGTCTGGCTCATTTCTCAGTTCATTTTTCATGTGCTCCAAAGGGATGCTGCACTGGCCTGGCATGCAGGAGGTCTCTGCTCCTGAGCCAGCACTGGCTTCTGCTCCCAGACCCCCACTGCTGGATCAGGTGTAGAAAGTGGAAGGTGCAAACAGAAAGGTTCCTTGGCTTTTCCATATCTGAGAAGTGTCTCAGAGTTTGTCTGGATCATGCCATGATTTTTACAACCTGCTTTTCCTTCCAGTGTGCTGGCATTTCCCCCAGAATTAGAGAAAGAGGGAGCAATGTGACTGTTACCTCCAGGTTAAGTAGCTTTACATTTTGGTTTGCCTTGAGGTACTCCTCCAACACTGGTTTCGAACAGAGGCTGATTTTCCCAAATATGAAGACAGAGTCCCCCAGTTCCAGACTCTGTGGAGAATTGCCTGGGAAGGCATGATGTAAAGCCATGGCATGTGCCCTGTTTGTCCCCAAGACAGGGCATCCTATTTATGGTCACAGCCTGAGCACAGAATCACAGATCCGTACAATCATTTCAGTTGGAAATGATCTTTAGGATCATCAGGTCCAATGGCCTGCCATGTTTGTGGGAGTGAACCATGGGCTGAGAGCTCCAGGTGGTGGTAGTGTGGGTCCTCAGCCATCTGGGCACTCTCCATCCCCACCACTCGCTCACAGTCAAGCAGAAGTTTGAAGCAGTGGAAATAAAACTACATTATTCCAGGCAGAGCTGATTTCATGAAAAATGCATTGTCTTTCCACAGCTTCAGTGAAAATATATTGGTTTCTGCCAGATTAAATTAGAAGTCATCTATTCTCAGAACCTGCGAGGAACTGGCATGAGAGGGGAGTGGATATGAGAGACTTCAAGTCTCTTGCAGGGACTGAATTAACTGACTGCAACTCTTTGCCTGCAAAGGAAACTAAGTAATGTTTCCTCCTGCTAAACATGCACTGCAAAATAATCATATGAAAATACTAAAATATTCATTTATTTACAATATGAACTCAGGAATTACTGTTTTGTTTTGCTTTTGTTTCACAGGCTTTAGTTTTGTATTGAAAGGTGAACCAAATGAATATGAGTAAAACTACTACCCACCTTAAAACCAGGAGTAATTGTAGGTGAAACAGGAAGTTGTATTCAACAAAAAAATAAATGTTGCCGTTTAATTTAAAAGGCCTTAAAATTCTGCGTTTTTTGTCTGGTTTTCCCAATATTGCACCATGGCAGTTTCTGAGCCTCAAGCCCTGCAATGAGAAATCAAGACACTTCATTTTGCAAGCGTCAAGACTAAGAATCTTCACTTTTCCAGTCCTTCTACCAATTTTATTTTGAGCTGAACTCGTCAAATCCTCATAAATCTTTGAGACTGTCGAAAAGGACTCAATGTCTCTTTTTAAACCTTTTCAAACTTTTCAAAGATGAATAAACCTCCATTTGCTAAAAGGTGGTTGTGTTGATCAGAGCTCAAGGACTTGTATCATTCTCTTGGCACTGTCTTTTCTACCAAGCAGCCCCAAATACATCTTTCTGCAAAATAAATGGGCTTGGATTAACTCTGTTTGGATGTTCTTGAACTGCAGCAAAGTCTCCTTGTGGTTTAACCTCTGACACCTAATGAACCTTCCCCTGAGCAAGGCATTTATATTCTGGAGTGAATGCACTCTCACACAGAGTTATTCTGCAATTACATGAACTTACATTTGGTCTCAGCATAACAAGAGCAAGTGTGGAGAGCACAGGGTGAGCAGAGGATGAACAGCTCGAGCATCCCCTGCTGCCTGCAGGGATAGGCTCCTATGCTCACCTGCGCTGCTTTCTGAACTTGGTATTTGTGCAGTGAAAAGCAATCCTGGAATGAACAGCGACAAAAATGGGACCTCCCAAAGGATTTGCACCTCAGGAATCCCAGTGAAATCTTCATCAGGGATTTTACACCTGGTCTCTCCAGGAGGACAGTGCTTTAACAGAGGGAACGTGAATCATCATCAAAAAGGTTTGCACACTCTCTGCTTTCAAGTGGTTTCTTGTCCATTCCTCTTAAATTGGTTGGAAACTGGGGAGAGGATGAAACCAGAGGATGTTTTCAGAGCCTGGAAACATTCAAGGCTGGATTCAACTGGGCTTGGAACAACCCGGTCCAGTGGGAGGTGTTCCTGCCCATGGCAGGGAGTGGAACTGGATGAGCTTTAAGGTCTCTTCCAACCAAAACTATATCATGAGTCAGCAAAAGGGGGTAAACAGAAATGTGCCATCAGACAGCTCATCCTGGCAGCAGATCCCAGTGCTTGAACCAGACTGGTTTGGTAATACTTGGGCAGAGAATGGAACATAGAAATTCTTCACCTTCCTAAATACCTGAGTTCCACCACCACACAGCAGCTTCCTCTGGAAAGTCAGCCAAAAAACTGATGGCATGCTGAAAGCGACTCCCCCAGGGCCTGGGGCCATCCCGTATCCCAGCCACTGAGTGCGGTGAATGATGAGTAAATGTGAGTGACTGATCCCTGGATGGAGCTGGGCTGCATTGCTGAGCGCTGGCACGGGCTGGGCTGCATTGCTGAGCCCTGGATGGGGCTGGACTGCATTGCTGAGCCCTGGATGGAGCTGGGCTGCATTGCTGAGCCCTGGCACGGGCTGAGCTGCATTGCTGAGCCCTGGATGGGGCTGGGCTGCATTGCCTGCTTTTGATTTACAAGAGTCAGCCCTGCATCTATCCTGCAGCTCTCAGCAATTTCCCCAAGAGGAGGAAACAAAGCAGATTTTGGCAAGGTTTGCTAAAACAAACCACAATTTTCTCTTTAAGGGCTTTTACCAGTTGCAAATTTGCTTTTCTTGTATTTACAGCTCCTTCCTGGCAGGACTCCGGGGTATGGGGATGACCCACAGCAGGAATGATAATTGCAAGGGCACGATGCTGAAGGGTTGGAGTGATGCCACCATGGGAAAGGCTTTCAGGAAGATGCTTTCAGAAAGAGGTTTTCAGTAGATGTTTTCAGTAGATGCTTTCAGGAGATGGTTTCAGTAGATGCTTTCAGAAAGGTGCTTTTGGGACATGCCTTCAGAAGGTGCTTTTGGAAGATGGTTTCAGGGGGTGGTTTCAGGAAAATGCCTTTGGGAGATGGTTTCAGTAAGATGTTTTTGGTAGATGCATTCAGGAAGATCCTTTCAGAAGATGTTTCAGCTCCACCATCTCTGCTGCTCTCTCCAGCTCAGCTACAGTGACTGCACTGGGTATCCTTGCCCACTGCTGGGCTTTGCTCTGCTCATAGAATCCAGACTGGTTTGGGTTGGAAGGGACATTAAAGACTACCCAGTCCCATCCAGTGCCATGGGCAGGGACACCTTTCACTACCCCAGGGTGCTCCAACCTGGCCCTGGGCACTGCCAGGGATCCAGGGGCAGCCACAGCTGCTCTGGGCACCCTGTGCCAGGACCTCCCCACCCTCACAGGTTTCTGATTGTCCTCTCAGCACTGACTCAGTGAGACCTTTCCCAGCCACTTTGTAAGAGTCAAAATCCTTGAAATGCTCTTCNTGGCTGAGGCGAATGATGAGTAAATGTGACTGACTGAGCCCTGGATGGAGCTGGGCTGCATTGCTGAGCCCTGGATGGGGCTGGGCTGCATTGCTGAGCCCTGGCACGGGCTGGGCTGCATTGCTGAGCCCTGGATGGAGCTGGGCTGCATTGCTGAGCCCTGGATGGGGCTGGGCTGCATTGCTGAGCCCTGGATGGAGCTGGGCTGCATTGCTGAGCCCTGGCACGGGCTGAGCTGCATTGCTGAGCCCTGGATGGGGCTGGGCTGCATTGCCTGCTTTTGATTTACAAGAGTCAGCCCTGCATCTATCCTGCAGCTCTCAGCAATTTCCCCAAGAGGAGGAAACAAAGCAGATTTTGGCAAGGTTTGCTAAAACAAACCACAATTTTCTCTTTAAGGGCTTTTACCAGTTGCAAATTTGCTTTTCTTGTATTTACAGCTCCTTCCTGGCAGGACTCCGGGGTATGGGGATGACCCACAGCAGAAATGATAATTGCAAGGGCACGATGCTGAAGGGTTGGAGTGATGCCACCATGGGAAAGGCTTTCAGGAAGATGCTTTCAGAAAGAGGTTTTCAGTAGATGTTTTCAGTAGATGCTTTCAGGAGATGGTTTCAGTAGATGCTTTCAGAAAGGTGCTTTTGGGACATGCCTTCAGAAGGTGCTTTTGGAAGATGGTTTCAGGGGGTGGTTTCAGGAAAATGCCTTTGGGAGATGGTTTCAGTAAGATGTTTTTGGTAGATGCATTCAGGAAGATCCTTTCAGAAGATGTTTCAGCTCCACCATCTCTGCTGCTCTCTCCAGCTCAGCTACAGTGACTGCACTGGGTATCCTTGCCCACTGCTGGGCTTTGCTCTGCTCATAGAATCCAGACTGGTTTGGGTTGGAAGGGACATTAAAGACTACCCAGTCCCATCCAGTGCCATGGGCAGGGACACCTTTCACTACCCCAGGGTGCTCCAACCTGGCCCTGGGCACTGCCAGGGATCCAGGGGCAGCCACAGCTGCTCTGGGCACCCTGTGCCAGGACCTCCCCACCCTCACAGGTTTCTGATTGTCCTCTCAGCACTGACTCAGTGAGACCTTTCCCAGCCACTTTGTAAGAGTCAAAATCCTTGAAATGCTCTTCCATTCTTAGCAGCAGGAGCTACAGCTCTGGCAATAACTGCTGTCATATCTGGCTTCCAAGTGCAGATGAGTGATGGCCAGTTTTCTGCTTGTTGAGAATTTGCTTCTGAAGTTCCCCACCTGCCCTGGAGAGCTGCTCCCTCACTACCCTGAGCAGCACCTGGGATCTGAGTCCCAGCGCATTTTCAGCTACCAGCAAACCTCCATCACACCCTGCCTGGCCAGAAACATGACCAGACACAGAGCCACAGCAGGGAAACAGGCAGTGCTTGCTTTGTTCCTTCATTAGAACTTGATTTGGTGCTGTATTTAAACACGAATAACTGAGAAGGCAAAGACAGGGCTCTGCTACTTGCTGGCTGTTATTAAAAGTCTAAATCAGGCTGCCATCCCTGCTACCTTTGCAAAATGAAAATAGGGAATTGGCCTCTTCTGTCTCTAAAGGAGGGTGCAAGCACTCTCAGCGATCCTAATAAAGCACCTGGATTTTCCTGAACCTGCCAGTTTCCAGTTTGCAACGTTGTAAATCACCACAATAGGGTTGTGGAGGAAAAAGACTTGAAAATGCTCCCCCTAAAAGGCAGCTCTGCTGTAACTCAGACCAGCAGCTGCCCAGATCTCATTCAGCTGTAAATTCAGTGATGGATTTCTTAGGGGTGGAGATTCATACCCCAAAATCCCACATCTAGCCTAAAACTCTGACCTAGAAATATCCCTCTTGCTGGGGCATGGTTGGAAGGACTACAGGGAAATGGTGGGAATCCTGGCTTAACCCCAGTGGCAACTCAACCCCACACATCCCGCTGGGATGGGGAAGAGAATCAGATGGGTAGAAGTGAGAAAACTTGTGGCTGAGGTAAACATTTTAATAGGTAAAGCAAAAACTGTGTGTGCAAGCAAAGCAAACCGAAGAATCCATTCAGCACTTCCCATCACAGGCAGGTGTTCAACCATCCTGGGAAACAGGGCCTCATCACTGGCATGGTGACTTGGGAATACAAAAGCCATCACTTGGAATATTCCCTCTCTCCCTTCTTCTTCCCCCAGCTAAGTTTGACTTCATGTGGTCTGGGATATCCCTGGGATCAGCTGGGATCAGCTGGGATTCTGACTGTGCCTCCTCCAGCTTCTTGGGCACCCCCAGCCTCCCCTCTGGTGGAGTGAGGAGTAGAAAAGGCCCTAACTCTGTGTCAGCCCTGCGCAGCAAAAGCAAAACATCCCTGGATTGCCTCCAGCACAAATCCCAACAAAAGCCCCAGACAAGTTACTGTGAAGGAAATGAACTCTCTCCCACCCACACCCAGCACATGGTGGGATGGGGACATTAATCTATTGTGTTTAGGCTGATATAACTGATTCTCTGTTTCAAAACACTCAAAAAATTTCCAAAATTTTGGTTTTGTTTGGATTTTTTTTTATTATTACACAAGGTTTAGGTTAATTTCATTTTCCAGGCAGCCTTTTCCTGCCCAGATATCACTGACCAGCTTCACCACAAAAAGCTCTGACTGACCTGAAAATGCATTTCCACTGCTCAGATAATTCATCTTCACTGCTGTCTGCCAAGTGAGAGCACTGAGTCACTCCCATCCCCACCAGCCTGGTCACAGCCTCCCCCAGCCAGGCCAGCAAAGCTCTCACCCACTGAGAGGACTCAGTAGAGGGTTTTTTCCTGTCTGATGGGAAAACAGAACCTTCCTTCATCTTCTGGAATGAACTTTCTGCCATTCTATAGAGAGGAGACCAGCAAGGACACCGGGGTAGAGGACTGGTGATGCGTTTCATAG
Source organism: Aleadryas rufinucha (assembly GCA_013397815.1). NCBI lineage: Eukaryota > Metazoa > Chordata > Aves > Passeriformes > Aleadryas > Aleadryas rufinucha. Next base: position 274,119 of record VZTH01006150.1, read on the forward strand.
CATCAGAGACTTCCAGACTGGTTTGGTTTGAAAAAGACCTCAAAGCCCACCCAGTGCCACCCCTGCCATGGCAGGGACCCCTCCCACTGTCCCAGGCTGCTCCAAGCCCTGTCCAACCCTGAACAATTCCAAGGATCCAGGGGCAGCCACAGCTGCTCTGGGCACCCTGTGCCAGGGCCTCCCCACTCTCCCAGGGAAGTATTCATGGACAGAAGTGAACTTGGATAAAAGATCTATTGAGCCCAATTTGCAATTCTTTTTCTCGGAAAGCAGACAAAATTATTCTTTAGCTTTTCTGGGCCTTTTCTCTCACCCATCACCTCAGGTACCCTCTCAGAGAACATGAGATGAGCCACAGGCTCAGGGTGGGACCCTCTTCTGTCACATCTTACGCAAGTTGAAGGGACCTGCTGAGTTGGGGCAGCTCCATGGAGGAAAATGCTCAGCTCTGCCAAGAGCAGCTCTGGGCAATTATTATTGCACTGACTTAAATAACATCCAAAAGGAACACAGAAATTTCATGTGTCCTTCCTCCTCAGAAAGGGCAAGGATTTAAGATGGGTTTTGTTCTCTCAGTGCAGGAACAGCTCCTCTGGAGTGGATAGAATCCTGAGAGTAAATATCCTAATCCGGTCGAGTTCCTGTCCTGCTGCTTCTCAGCCCATTGAATAACCACGAACTATCTCACCCAGCATTCCCGAGGGGGGAGAGGATTAGGCCCATCCAGCGCACTGGGGAGCACAAATTAAATTACAAGTTCCAGCCAAAAGCCTCTCATGTGACCTCCAGCAAACTTCACCCCTTATCCATGACTCTGATTTCCATAAAGTTCTAATGATGCCACAGGACACATCTCCACGGTATCAATCTGTCCCCACAGCAAACAGTCCTTTCAGTCAGCTCACTTCATGTTTCTGCCTTTGGGAGGTCCCCCTGCAGAGCTGCCTCGAGCTCAGAGGCCCCAGCACAAGGAAGGACATGGAGTGGCTGGAGAGAGTCCAGAGGAGGCTATGGAGATGCTCCAGGGCTGGAGCCCCTCTGCTCTGGAGCCAGGCTGGGCGAGCTGGGGGTGTTCAGCCTGGAGAGGAGAAGCTGCAGGGAGAGCTCAGAGCCCCTTCCAGGGCCTCAAGGGGCTCCAGGAGAGCTGGAGAGGGACTGGGGACAAGGCATGGAGGGACAGGACACAGGGAATGGCTTCCCAGTGCCAGAGGGCAGGGATGGATGGGATGTTGGGAAGGAATTGTTCCCTGGGAGGGTGGGCAGGCCCTGGCACAGGGTGCCCAGAGCAGCTGTGGCTGCCCCTGGATCCCTGGCAGTGCCCAAGGCCAGGCTGGACATTGGGGCTTGGAGCAGCCTGGGACAGTGGAAGCTGGGGTTTGCTCTCAATACAAATGCAAACAAAAGTTTTTTACCTATTGGCCCTACACAGACACCCCAACAACCCCACCCTGGGCATCCCTGGCAGCGCTGCCCAAACGCTCCTGGAGCTCTGGCAGCCTCGGGGCCGTGCCCATTCCCTGGGGAGCCTGGGCAGTGCCCAGCACCCTCTGGGGGAAGAACCTTTCCCTGATCTCCATCCCAAATCCACCTGGCCCAGCTCCAGCCGTTCCCTGGGTGCTGTCCCTGTCCCAGGGAGCAGAGCTCGGAGCTGCCCCTGGGGAGGAGCTGCAGCCCCTGGTGAGGTCTGACCTCAGTGTCCTCTTCTCCAGCTGGACAAGCCAAATGACCTCAACTACTCCTCGTGTGGCCCCTCCAGACCCTTCCCCATCCTCCTGTCCCTCCTTTGGACACTTCCAACACCTTTGGATCTTTGGCACAGAGACATTCCCCCTGGGGACCCCCAAGGACTGTCTGTCCTGTGTGACCTCCAGCTCTGCTCTTTGGCACCAGGATTGCAATTAGCTTTGATATTGTTTTTTTTTTGTTTTCCCAGTTCAGCCACTTGAGGAAGGACAATCAGGGTTGCCATGGCAATGAAAGGATGACTTCTTAATTTGTGGGATTCTTTCTCTAATTATTCTGAGAATTGTAATCCCATGAAAACTGCCTCCTTTGGAGAAACTCAGTTAAGAGCTGCACTGGCACTGAAGGAGAAGTTAAAAAGAAAGGAAAGCTAATGAAGATGTTTTTTGGGTAAAAGAATGAAAAAAAATTGGTGAATTTTCCCAGCTTGTTTCATGTGCCAACAAGAACAAATGCCTGGTGTTATCCAGAAACAAGGGCCTGGAATGGGTCCTAAACCTGAATTATTAATGAGTAATTCAAGGTGTTTTTACAGACTTTCTGAAGAACAAGAGTATCAGGCAGAACTAACACATATAACTGAAAATAAAACCATGTAAAACTTAATGGAGAACAAGCAGGATTTCAAGGGCTATTTAAATGGAGAGGCACCAAAAGAAAATATAGTTTTTTAGTACATTTTTTCATCCCCAAATCTTAAAACTCAAGACACAGGACAGAAGCAGCACTGCTTTCATTTTGTACAGGATGAAGAGACACCGTGGCTTGCTCAGGGTGGGCAGTGAAGGACAGGCATGGGAGGATGGAGCCAGAGTCCCTGGGATGTCCCAGCTGGCTTTGGAGCTGAGCAGGTGCCACACGAGTCACCTCTGACATGAACACCTTGGAACCCCGATGAACACAGCCCCGGAGAGAGGGCTGGTGAGTCAGTTACTACAGAGAAGCTGGGAATGTCAGAGGGAGAAGGGCAGCCTCTGGGTGCTGAGAAACACCTCTGAAAATCCAGTATCTCCTCGCTGGGGCCCAGAGCCTCCAGGGGACTATTAATGTGCATTAATATTTCTGCAGGAAATGGAGGAGGAGGAGGATGAGGGGGAGGAGGGTGAGGAGGAAGGCACCTAGAGCATCCTCTCTGCTGCTGAGGGAGAAATCTTCCCCCCAAAATCATCCTTCCACTGGAAAATGCTAATTCAGCTCTCTGCCAATATGATGTTTTCATCATCACCTTTCTTTGGAGGGAAATGGGCATGGAAATGGAGCATTTAACTCTCTTACTTTCCAACAGCTTTGTTGCCCAAAGCAGCTGTGGCTGCCCAGAATGCCCAAGGCCAGGTTGGACAGGGCTTGGAGCAGCCTGGGACAGTGGAAGGTGTCCCTGCCCATGGCAGGGAGTGGCACTGGGTAATTTTAAGGTCCCTTCCGTCCCAAACCTGTCTAGGATTCTATGACCTTCCTTTAGAAGGCATTTCCCAAAATGCAGCCATTTGAATATTTTTCATTTTATTTCAAGAAGACTTCTTTTTCTTTTCAACTGCTTTCATTGCNTGTTTTCCCAGTTCAGCCACTTGAGGAAGGACAATCAGGGTTGCCATGGCAATGAAAGGATGACTTCTTAATTTGTGGGATTCTTTCTCTAATTATTCTGAGAATTGTAATCCCATGAAAACTGCCTCCTTTGGAGAAACTCAGTTAAGAGCTGCACTGGCACTGAAGGAGAAGTTAAAAAGAAAGGAAAGCTAATGAAGATGTTTTTTGGGTAAAAGAATGAAAAAAAATTGGTGAATTTTCCCAGCTTGTTTCATGTGCCAACAAGAACAAATGCCTGGTGTTATCCAGAAACAAGGGCCTGGAATGGGTCCTAAACCTGAATTATTAATGAGTAATTCAAGGTGTTTTTACAGACTTTCTGAAGAACAAGAGTATCAGGCAGAACTAACACATATAACTGAAAATAAAACCATGTAAAACTTAATGGAGAACAAGCAGGATTTCAAGGGCTATTTAAATGGAGAGGCACCAAAAGAAAATATAGTTTTTTAGTACATTTTTTCATCCCCAAATCTTAAAACTCAAGACACAGGACAGAAGCAGCACTGCTTTCATTTTGTACAGGATGAAGAGACACCGTGGCTTGCTCAGGGTGGGCAGTGAAGGACAGGCATGGGAGGATGGAGCCAGAGTCCCTGGGATGTCCCAGCTGGCTTTGGAGCTGAGCAGGTGCCACACGAGTCACCTCTGACATGAACACCTTGGAACCCCGATGAACACAGCCCCGGAGAGAGGGCTGGTGAGTCAGTTACTACAGAGAAGCTGGGAATGTCAGAGGGAGAAGGGCAGCCTCTGGGTGCTGAGAAACACCTCTGAAAATCCAGTATCTCCTCGCTGGGGCCCAGAGCCTCCAGGGGACTATTAATGTGCATTAATATTTCTGCAGGAAATGGAGGAGGAGGAGGATGAGGGGGAGGAGGGTGAGGAGGAAGGCACCTAGAGCATCCTCTCTGCTGCTGAGGGAGAAATCTTCCCCCCAAAATCATCCTTCCACCGGAAAATGCTAATTCAGCTCTCTGCCAATATGATGTTTTCATCATCACCTTTCTTTGGAGGGAAATGGGCATGGAAATGGAGCATTTAACTCTCTTACTTTCCAACAGCTTTGTTGCCCAAAGCAGCTGTGGCTGCCCAGAATGCCCAAGGCCAGGTTGGACAGGGCTTGGAGCAGCCTGGGACAGTGGAAGGTGTCCCTGCCCATGGCAGGGAGTGGCACTGGGTAATTTTAAGGTCCCTTCCGTCCCAAACCTGTCTAGGATTCTATGACCTTCCTTTAGAAGGCATTTCCCAAAATGCAGCCATTTGAATATTTTTCATTTTATTTCAAGAAGACTTCTTTTTCTTTTCAACTGCTTTCATTGCTTTCATTTTATATCCCATTATAAATCCAAGCACAATATTAAATGCCCTGAAATCTAATAAAAATTTCAATGTTCTCTATATATTAAAAAGCTGTTTAACTGAGCCAAAGCTACTTTGGAAGTGATCAGATTTAATTTCAGGGGAAACATCAACATTCAACATTATGTTCCTGTTTAGAAAGGTGGACTCCTTTAAGTAGCTGAGCCCTCTCTGCTCAGGGAAGCTCTGTCTCCCCACTTTGAAGATATTGGCAGTAAAAGTTGAAGTGACAAGAGAGTCCAAATGATTGGGGAAAACCTGAGAAATGGAGGGAGAGTTACAGATCACAATTAACTTGTACAAAGTCCTTCTTCCAGGAGCCATTGTAGCTGGCCCAATGCTCCCTGACTTCCCATCCAAATGCCTGTTGTCCTTTTTTTTCTGCAAAGCCCACGGCAAAAGCAACATCCTGTGAAACTGAAATCCCAATGGGACATCGATAGGACATTTCCCTGGTGCTCACTGGAACCACAGAACGATCTGCAGCTGGGCCAGGGAAGGATCTGGAGCAGCTGAGGGAGCTGGGAAAGGGGCTCAGCTGGAGAAAAGGAGGCTCAGGGGGGACCCTGTGGCTCTGCACAACTCCCTGACAGGAGGGGGCAGCCGGGGAGGGTCGGGCTCTGCTCGCAGGGAACAGGGACAGGAGGAGAGGGAACGGCCTCAGGCTGGGCCAGGGGAGGTTTGGATTGGAGATTAGAGAAAATTTCTCCATGGAAAGGGTTGCCCAGCCCTGGCACAGCTGCCCAGGGCAGGGGTGGAGTCCCCATCCCTGGAGGGGCTTAAAAGCCACGTGGATGTGGCACTTGGGGACATGGTCAGTGGTGGCCTTGGCAGTGCTGGGTTGACTCAGTTGGACTCGATGGGCGCAGAGGACTTTTCCAATCTAAATGATTCTGTGATTTTTCAGACAAACCTCTTCCCTGGACTGCAGCCATCATTGCGCGCTTTTTTTTTTTTTTTTTTTTTTTTTTTTTTTTTTTTTTTTTTTTTTTTTTTTTTTTTTTTTTTTTTTTTTTTTTTTTTTTTGTGGTTTGTTTTTGTTTTTTTTTTTATCCTTTTTCTCTTCAAGCCCAGAGGGAAACATCAAAACAATGAACTGGCAGAAAACACGGCAATTTCCAGGGCTAAGGAGAGGGCTCTGGCCCGGGGCAGTGGGGACCATGTGCTGAGCCACATGGGGGACCAAGGCACGTCCTTTTCTCTGCAAAACATCGCATTGTGTCTGTGAGGTCAGTCCCGACTTTCTCATTGCAAACCCTTTACCTGGGCTGTGCGTCCGGGAGGGCTCAGGCGGGGCTGTGGAAGCAGAGGGGCTCACACCGGTCGTTACCCTTCTTCATCCCTCTTCTACCTCGAATGGAGCCGTTCCCGGTGCTGCGGGGTGGGATCACGGGCACTGCAGCAAGTGCTGGAGACGCAAGAGGGCAGGCACAGGCTGTGCAAAGGAGAGAGGGCGCTGCTCCCGAGTCCCTCAGCCAGCCTGGCCCTCTCCACTTCCCTCCATCTCTGCAAAGAGGGGAAAAGGGGATCTTCCTCAGGGATATGTCTTCTAGCCCTGCCTGGCTCGTCTGCTGAAGCAGATGTGAAGCAGCACGTTCTGCGAGGAGCACCTCGCGCTGAGCGGCGCTGAGACTGGGCTATGAGCTCCCAAAGCAGCTCCTCCGCCTGCCAGGGCTGCTCCGCGTTCCCTGGGCGTTCCCTAGTGCAGTGTCCTTAGCTGGGCTCTGCCACCTCAGGGGGTTTGTGAGGCCAGCCAGGCTGCCTTGTTCTCCCCCTGCGTGTCCCCTTAAAGGGGTTGTTCACAGGGGCGGCTAGAGGGGCCATCAGCCCTTACCAGACCTTTCATCTCACGTCCCCCACCCTTGCTGGTGTCACCCCACAGCCCAGGCTCCCAGGACATCGTGGCTGATGGCAGCTCCTGGGCACAGCCTGAGCCACCAGCCCTCACCGGAGTGTGACAGTGCCCAGAGCAGCTGTGGCTGCCCCTGGATCCCTGGCAGTGCCCAGGGCCAGGCTGGACGGGCCTTGGAGCAGCCTGGGACAGTGAAAGTGCCACCCATGGCAGGGAGTGGGAGGAGATGATCCCTTCCAACCCAAACCATTCCATGATTCCGTGATTTGTCTCCCTGGTTTGTGCCCATCCCCACGAGCATCGGAGCAGAGCCGGTGCCGGTGCCAGGCAGCTCTGCTGGGCACGGGGCTGTTCCCTCCAGGCTGCAGCCAAAGCTCCCTGCACAGCTCAACAATAAAAGGCAGCAGATGGTTTATGGTGTGAATTACAGCAAACGGGATTGCAAAGGCAGCACGCACAGGGAACAAATGAAAGCATTAACGGGGAACAAATGAAAGCATTAACACACCGGGCCGGCCAGTGCAGGCGTGGGGGAGGGAGGGGGATTTGCAGACGGGCTGGGAATGGGTAGAAAAGGGAGCCCATTCCGACCAGGAAATTTTTAGAGGGGAAATGACCCCTGACCATGCAGGGGTGGTGAGCACAAGGGGAGACAGGCAGCGAGGTCTGGAGCCAGGAGCAAGGGTGCTGTGGCCACTCTGTCCTCGGCTGCTTTAATTCTGGGTCACAGCTTGTTTGGGTGTGCTCAGCTCTGCCTTTCCCACCCTCCTGGAAAGGGCACCACAAGGTGCAGGAGGTTTGTGCATCTCTCCTTGGCTGAATTTCTGCGTAATGCAGAAGGAACACAGCTCTGTTTAGCCACGGACTGTATTGAGAACCTGGCTTCACTCACAGGCACAGATGCAGGAGGAGGGACCATATTTTGCATTTCAGAGCTGATGTGGATTTGTACAAGAGGAAACCAGACTCTGGAGGCAGCTCCTGCTCCCTCTGCACCCCAGCCATCCATGAGAACACAGTGCTGGAGCCTTCTGGCTATGGAAGGAGGGTTCAGCTTCAGGGCAGCAACCTGGTATGCTGAAAAATCCTCCTGGGAAATCCAGCTCAGGGCTCCCAAGTCCTTTGTCCTCTCTTTGCCTCAGATTCCCTGGTGTAAAATGGAGAGAGTAGCGTTGTAGCAGAGCTGGGACAAGTAGCTCAGCTGAGAGATATTCCCATAGGAACATCCATGCTGAGGGGTGCCACAGCTGGGCTTGCCTTTGGCTGCCAAGGCCAAATGTGGAGACAGCAAAGCTGAAATGATCTTATCTCTGGGTGAAAATCATCAGGGGGAGGACAGGGTGGCTCATGGCCTGGGGACGAGAGTCTTGGGGGTCCATCAGTGAAGTCAAGCACCTGAAAGGTGAAGGGGCCAAATGGTGCAAAGGGGCTGCTGTCATGGAAACAGCACTCAGGGTTATAAATCCAGAAACTGGGCTCATTTTATCCCATATAATCTTTTAAGGTGGCTGAGAGTCACGAGGCGTTGCCCTGCAGACCGTGACAGGCTCTGCCTGTGCTTCAGCCCTCTGCTCCCACCTCATCCCAGCTGGGAACATCACCTCCTGGGTGCTTCCATGCTCTGGGACCCTCACCTGCTGCAGGGCTGGGTGCTGTACAAAGACAGAAATCCTGGGTTTAATTCTGGATCTGAAACAAAGCAAGCAAACCCCCTGCTGTTCATGGAGCCGATATGGAGGGGAGTTTCTCTGGCCCTGTTCAGACCCAGCACCTCACACCTCTGGTACGGATCCCCCTCGTTCCCACTCATGGAGTGGCACCACGGATGCTCTCCTGTATCGAGGCATCGTCACAGGATCTGCAGCATCTCTTGGGTAGGAAACCGTGCCCAGTTTTCCTCCCCTCCACCCCCTCCTCCGTCCCAACCTCCCGGCTGAACGCACATCTGGGAGCGCCTTCCCCAAACACATCCATCACAGCTGCCTTCCAGCGGCACACAGAACATCTGGAGATCCTACCGGTTCGGAGCCTTCCGAGCCTCGGGGGGCTGAGCCGGGGGGCTCAGGAGCTGCTGGGTACAGCGCCCCCGGCCCTGCCGAGGCACAGCCACGTCCAGACTCATCCCAGGCTGGAGCTGGGGGTGTCGGGTCGCAGCCCCCTCTCCCTGCGCTGCCGCGGGGCTCCGGATCCGTGTGTGTCTCACGGCTCCCAGCGCTTCTCCCTGAAAGGGAGAAGAGAAGGGAAGCTCTGAGACAGAGGAGAGATAAGAGATGCAGCAGCCCCTCCGCTACCTCTCGCCGGGTCTTGCCCTGCCTGGGTTTTGCTCGGAGCTGCCGTGTGAAGGAGAAGCGGGTTCATGCCGCTGCTTTCTAATCTGCGTGTGTGCATGCACGGAACTGAGCAGAAATCCCCGCCTTTTCTTTTATTTTTCAGCCTTTCCTCTTATTTTCTAGCATTTCCTTTTCCTTCCCCCCTTTCGTCTCCTGTTTCTCCCGCTGAATTAGCTGCCCACCTTTCCCTTGCAAATCACACCGGCAGCACACGCTGGGTTTTCGGGGTGGTGTTTTCTGCCCAAAATGGAGAGGTGGGGAGGAGGAGAGATGCCTAAATCCTGCAGTCGCATCCCCGGAGCTCCGGGAGCGTCTCCCGGTCGGGCTGAAGACATCCGGGAAGCAGCAACCTTGTCTTTCCGCACTAGTTAACAGCCTGCGAGCTGCCTCCACTTGTTTTAGGCTCGCTCGCTTAATCTCAGCTCCCCTCGGCGCGCGTGTGCCTGTGTGTGTGTGCAGGGGGAGGACTTTATTGCCATTGGCTCAGCTTTCGCTGCCCACCCACATCTCTTCCACATCACCTTGGTGTCTCCCTAAATAAAACCAGCCCTCCTTATCGCACCGAGGAAATCAAGAGCAAGAGTTTGAATGGATTTTATATAAATATTTACCCCGACGAAGCTACTGCTGAGCTCGTGGGATAAACTCGCAGCAGCTGGTCTCACTCTGCTTCCCTCGCCCGCCCCTAAAAGGGTTTAATTACTTTGGAGAGGAGAGGGGAGAGATCCAGCTCCCATTTCTGGCTCCAGACTGGACCAAAAAGCAGGACCAGGATTTAACTGAACCATGGATCTGAAGGACAGCACCAGCGAGGGCAGCATGGGCAGCCTGCAGCCTTCCAGCATCCAGATTTTTGCCAACACCACCACGCTCCACGGGATCCGTCATGTCTTCGTCTACGGCCCGGTGACCATCCGGCGCCTGCTCTGGACCTTGGCCTTTGTGGGCTCGCTGGGTCTCCTCCTGGTGGAGAGCTCGGACAGGGTGGCTTTTTATTTCTCCTACCAGCACGTGACCAAAGTGGACGAGGTGGTGGCGAACAGCCTGGTGTTTCCCGCTGTCACCATCTGTAACCTCAACGAGTTCCGCTTCTCCCGGCTCACCACCAACGACCTGTACCACGCTGGGGAGCTCCTGGCTCTGCTGGACGTCAACCTGCAGATCCCCAACCCTCACCTGGCTGACCCCACTGTCTTAGCCATCCTCCAAGAAAAGGCCAACTTTAAGCAGTATAAACCCAAAGTTTTCAGCATGCAGGAGTTCCTGGCACGGGTTGGCCACGACCTGAAGGATATGATGCTGTACTGCAAGTTCAGAGGCCAGGAGTGCAACCACAAGGACTTCAAAACTGTGAGTATGAGCAGACACTCTGCTTTTCTATTCTCTGGGCATGTGGACTGTGGTGCTGCAGGACCAGGACAGCCCTGGAGGTCACTGGCCAAGCTGTGTGGGCCCGGTGTGATAAGGCAGTGGCTGCCGGGCTCTGGCATAGCAGAGGAGGAGCAAGAGGAAGCCTGTTGAGCTGAAGTTTGTTTGTTGGAGTCCTAACAGGGGTTTCGTGGGGCCAGACCTGCAAGGGGCTTGTAGCAGGTCCAGTCTCCATCCTGCATAAGGCCCACGGCTCCCAGGTGGCTGCTCGGGGTCAGATGGGTCCTGCTGAGCATCACAGGGGGCCTGGGGGTCTTGTGCCATGGCCAGTGGATGTCGGCCAGCTGAAGAAAGCAGAGAGGGCTGGACAGAGCCAGCAAGAAGGGCAGGTGCTCGGGGCTGGTCTGAGCAGTGTCCAGCTGTATTTCTCCAGGTGTTTGCAGCTTTGCTGGAATTGTGGAAAGGGAAATTTTTCTGCTTGTTCCTGGCATTCATGGCTCACAAATCGTGGTTTGCTGCGGAGTGTGGGCAGCAGCTGGGTACCTGCCTGGTGCGGTGTCCTTCCTGTGCTGTGATAGAGGAAAGGGGGGGAAAGAAAAGGAGAGGAAGAGCAACGAGGCTGAGCTCTGATCCTGGTCTGCTGAGATGGAGCCGGGTACTTGAGCATCCTGAGGGAAGCAGCTGCTGCTCAGTTTCCAGCTTCTGTCTGGCACCCTGATGGCAGTGCAGGCTGGCCTGGGTGCTGTGGTGCTGAATGTGTCAGCGTAAAATAAAAATAACAAGAAGGTTGTCTGGATGAAGTGATGCCCCTGTGTGCTGCTGGGGCAGGTGAGGGGGCTGGGCAAGGGGCTGCAGAGGTGGCTGAGCCCCATCCTGGCCGAGCTGGGGGTTCCTGGGGTCTGGGCTAAGTCCCACTGTGCTCTCAGGCTGTGCTGGTCAGTGCCTTGGCTCTGTGATCCTGGAGTCAGAAATGTTACAGGTTTCGGGTGGTTGTTTCTTGGGAGTGCTGCTGCTTGTTCTGCTCAGGTGTGTCCTGCGGAGAGCAGGTCTTGGGCAGGGTTTATGATCACCTGGTTCATCAGCAGGATCTTTGTCTGGCTTTGGGAGAAGGGAATATTTTCTGTTTCTACTGCTTTGGATCTCCCAGCAAATGAGTCCAACTCACTCCAGCTCCAAAGTCATTGCCATCCCCTGGACTGTGCTGTCTTTAAACCTCTGAGCAGGAACATAGAATTTTATGCCTCATTTATTGCCTGTGCATAACTCTGATGCTGTGCCTATTTCAAACTGGATATCCAGGCAAACCTTTCCCTTGTTTCCACTCCCTGGGCAGGTCTGAGCAGGGGTTGGGTCATCCAAGCTGTAGGAAGGTGTCAACCAAGTCTTAAGGAGAGGAGCTTGCTAAAGAAAAGTCATGTGTGAGCAAGTCTGGAGAATGGGATGAAAAAGGAGAAACAGGTGCAAAAGTCCAGGGGACAGAAGAGCTGGGGAGTGAGGTCAGATCCCAGGAGGATGGACAGACCTCCACTGACTGTAGCAAAGTGTGGGGAGCAGGAGGTATTCTGCCTGTGGACTTGCCAAGAAGGAAATGAGAACCAAGCCAAAAGCAAAAACCTTGACGCCAGGGAGCAACCAGCACTTTCAAAGCACCTGCAGGGCTTAAAAAAGGACTTTAAAAAGCAGGTCCTGTTCTTAGGGAAGACAGGAGCTCTTGGCAGCCCCCCTAGGACCCAGCAGGGTGTCACCCCGGCTATTGAGTTTTTGAGGTAATTGCTTCTGAAACAATGATTTTAAATTTTTTTTTTCCATGGGGGATACTGTAGTTTCCAGAAAGACAAACATTCCCTGTCTGCCAAATAAATGCTCTGCTAAAACAGATCAGGGCCCACTAGAAAGAGNTTTTTTTCCATGGGGGATACTGTAGTTTCCAGAAAGACAAACATTCCCTGTCTGCCAAATAAATGCTCTGCTAAAACAGATCAGGGCCCACTAGAAAGAGACAGGATATTATGGACTGACAGCTCTTGTCCTTGTCAAAGTGAGAGATTGAGTGCAATACTTCAGCCCATTCTGCAAAGCAGCTCCTACCTGAGCCAGAAGACAACATTGTCTCTCACAGAGGCAGGGCTTCAGTCTCACTGACTCCAGGTAATCCCCCAGGTTATGGAAATCCAGGAAGCAGCACTCAACAGGGACACAACAACCCTGTTTGCCTTCCAGATTTTACCTCTTGGAGATAAAAGGCAGCAAAAAGTGTCTGTTTGAAGGATGAGTAGGTGTTTCCACAGGGAGAATGCTGTAAAGGTCTGTGAGCTGCCTCCAGGCTGAATCAGAACCTCATGTCCTGGATGAATTTTGCATTTAATCATCACCAACCTGTTGCAGCTGCACACGGGCTCAGTGACAGCACATCCATCCTGCTGCAGTGCCCGCTGGAGAAGAGTCATCACTGAAGCCTGATTTGTTTCTGAAGGGAAACAGGGTGTAAATCCCAGGGCAGTTCTCCAATACGTCAGCAGGGTGAAGAACTACGAGGTTTTTATGTACACTCCCCAAATCCTGGCAGCTGGGAGCAGAGGCGGCAGGAGGTTTGCAGCAGGGGGCTGCACCAAACAGGAACTCTGCAATAAGGTGCTGCTGGAGGAGTCAGTGCTGTGCTGCCTCTGGCCAGCTCTGCCTTCTGGTGCTGGGCGGGTGTTGTGTGCAGGGTGTCCCTCGTTAAAGCCCACAGTGCTGCTGCTGCTGCATGGAGAGCAGGAGCTGCAATGGCAGCATCTTGGCACTTTGAAAATGTGACTTTACCCTCTTCCTCTTCTACTGCCCTGTTTAAATCCTCTGTCACTGCTTTATTTACAGGATTTGAGCTGTGCTTTCCTTACACTTCCTGTTCCTTCTCCCCCTAATGCCTCTCAGATACCATCTTCTGTATTAAGGTCTGCCTACAGGAGTGAGTCCCCACAGCTTTTCTGCAGAGATGCCCCAAAGGGAACAGCCAGGTCTCAGCAGAATGTGCTGATCCTGCACTGGATTGCCACGCACAGAACAGCAGAGAAGATAATGCAGAGCTCTGCTGTAGGCAAGGCAGTGAAGAAGAGAAAATTGGCAGAACAATCTTTAGCAAAGCCATTCCCTTGGAGTATTTGGAGGAGGAAAGCCTGGTAAGAGCAGCAGCCAAGGAAATCCCCTCCCTGTTTTCTGCATTGCTCCCCCCAGGAGGTCCTGGTTGGAAATGACCTCGCAGGTGGCATTTTCCTGGAGGAGCTGAGCTCCTGCTGCTCGATGTGACATCAAGGTCTTCCCATCCCACTGCTGCTGAGCTTGGGCTCATCAGCCCTCGCCACACCACTCTGATGTTCTGGGAGTCCCTGTGTGTGTGTAGCAAAGCCTCTTTCCTGGGGCTGCTGGTGTGGCTCGTGGTCCTTCGCTGTTCCAGCCTGGGATGAGCTGGGCAGTGGCAGGGGAGCCTTTCAGGAGGATTTTGTTGTGGCCCAGAGAATGGG
>VZTH01006151.1:0-120390 GCA_013397815.1 Aleadryas rufinucha
AAAATGTATCTATAAAGAATTGTTTATATTTATATGTAAAAACTGCTGCTAATCCAGCCAGGAAGGTGTCCCCCAGCTGTCCTGGTCCCTGCAGAGCAGGCAGCTCCCTGCTCAAGGCTCTCTCCTCTGCCTCCAGAGCGAGCAGTACAGCTCTGAGCTCTGGATTTTACAGCTCCACGCTGCTCCCAGAGGTTTTCTTTCCTGCCATGAGATGGCCACGGACTAGAACCACTTCCACATCGCTTCTGGAGGGCCTCACTCGCTTGTTTTGTGGCCTTTCTCTGTCCCTCGTGCACACACATGCACACACACACACACACACACAGGGTAAAATTAGATCTGACAAGGCATGCAGATGAAAGCTGGGAAATGCTGCAATTATCGTTTCCCACGTAATCTGAATTCAGGCTTTTGTGCGCGGGTTTTAGGGTACAGTTCCTAAAACTGCTGTGTCATTTTCAACAAAGAATGGGCCCTCTCTGGGAAAGAATGAGAGTCATGACATGACAGCAGTGTTACCTACAGAGATGAAAAGGCAAATGAGGCAAAACCTCAGGAAAACCGGTTAGAAATGCTAAGATCAGTAAAGAAAAACTCAACTCTCTTGAAATCTGATAGTCTTCTTGGATTTTTGCAGTTCTGATTTCAAATAAATTCACAATATTCTTCATTTGACAAAAGGCAATTACAACTTCTTTGCCCTTTTTATTCAGTTCGATATTATTCAGAGAGGATGGAAGATATGTTGGGAAGCCCTTTACTACAAAAATAATTAATAACAAAATCAAAATGCTTAAATCCAGACACATCAAACAGTACTTGCTGCTAAATGCTGAAACTCTATTCCGTTTTTACCCCATGGCCCGAGCAGAGACTTTGGAGAAAATAAAGATAAAATCTTAAGAAGTCTTTTGATTGCAAAAGTTTCTCCAAGTTCTGGTCTCATGACTTGTGCAGCTGAATCCTGCCTTGGGGAAAGGGATGAGACAATAACATGCTCCAGACTTTGAGTGGGGTGCTGGACAACTCCCTGAAGCTGAACTTTTCCTAGGTCAGCTGCTGATGGGCTGTTCTGCATTTTCTGTTTGTCTAGACTGATGTTCCTGGATGTGACCCACAAAATAACTGCACTCTCATGGTGACAACTGGAGGTGGTAGGGATTTCACTGGGAACGTTCCACATCTGTCAAAATAGTGGAGCAAAAAATCCAGATCCTGCCTGTCTTAAATTTGGCACCAAAAATGGGTGGCCAGTCAACCTCTGTGTCTGTACTGTGGTTTGCAATTTTCACTGTGGGAATGACTATAACACTGCACTGTGAAAATGAAACGTTTGTGAAGTGGTTCTTCTCCCACTGACATATCCCTTAATAAATCTCAGGAGAAAATGGAGAGCATTGTTTTCAGATATGGCTTTGACCAGCACGCAGTAAAAGGGCCACACAATGAGCAGAAGGAAGAATTATTGGACAGTTGCTAATTAAACCAAGTGGAGCCTTCCCAATCTGTCTGGTCTGTGCACAGAATTATGCAAAAATCTTGTGAGGGGAAGAGAGGAAAACAACTCTCCTAGAACCCATGCAGAAGAAACAGAAACTGAATTCATGTGGGAAATTTCAGCTTCCATGTTTCCCAATTTTCAGTCTTTGACTTTACATTTTGTCCTTTTCCTATCACTTGCCATCATTTTAGGAGAACAGGCTCCCAATTCTCATATTTAATGCTGGAATTGCAGCACATCATCATCTATGGGCAGATTCAACCATTTCAGCAAATTGACTTTTTTCCTTTCCACAATGTTGTAGAAGATTTCTGGCCCCAATCACCCACATTTCTGGCACCTGGGTGTAGGATACATTACGAGGGTCTTTTGAAGGTTGTTTTTTTATGTGGGCACTGTATTGATTTTCTAATGCAATGTAGTCTGCAATAGAAGCAGTGGCAATTGTGAAAAAAAGGCCTTTATAACTGGTTAAAAAAGGAAGAAGGAGCAGTTACAACTCTTCCAGAAAGTATCAATCTGAGCAAATATTCTCCTAACACGACTGCTTCCAGGCCACCTTCTTGGTTCTAGATACCTACTCCAGTACACCAATATTTTCTCCAGAGTTCCTGCCTAGCTTCAGCAAAAAACTTAAGAAATTTGTTAAACTACTTTCTCAGCTTTGCTGGACTCCGTTTTCTTACTTTAATGCCTAAGAACAAAGCAATGAACATGAAGAATTCTACCACGTCTGTTTTCTGGAGAGAAGAATGTATTCCAAATCAATCAATCAACCAGTCAATTAATCATAATTTAATTTCTCTGTAGAACAGAACTCCTACTATCAGATAGCAGCACATTTTCCTCCTGGGCCTGGCAAACCAGCAGCCCTGCAGATTTTCCCTGGCATTTCTTTGTCTGCAAGTTGGTACGAAAACAGAAACAACTTTCATTAGCTGCAGTGGCTATTGGAAACCTCATGTAATTCAAGGGTTAGACAAAAATGAACAATGCTCAGTGACCTAAATTCCTCACATATTAACACAAAGCATATTTTTGTTATAAGCCAATATTCTTCGAAGTTGTTGGAAAAGGCTGGAAATCCAAAGGCCCAGGGAAGGGAACAAACACTGTTTTACATAAAGACACCTATGCCATTCCTTCTGTCCCTTTCTTCCCTTCACCAATGCAGCAGAATTCCTTCAGGGTTAATTGCAGGATACTCATTACTTTGGCATCTCAGCTGCATTATAAAACACACAGTGTCACTTGCAAGTCTGAATTCTCTTCACAAATATTATTTTCAAAGCTACTCAGTGTGTGGAGATACTGAAGCCCCAGGGATCTCCCAGTCTGTGTCCAAAAAATGCTCTGCAAAACAAGATGTTCCTTAAAAATGTGTTTAACAAGTATCCTGCAAGGAGTACTGAGAAGAGACAGCCTGTTTAATAAATATTGAATAAATAATAGATGTTTCTGGACTAAGATTTCTCAGACACTGTGAATTCATTCTTCTATTCACTCTTTGATAGAAATAAAAATAGCCGCTATGTAAGCACAGAGTATTTATTTTGTACTTCCATTCGTTTCAGAGAAAGTATGGCAAATTTAACTGAAGCTGAAAGTGGTAGAGAAAATCTGATTATATCCATATCATTGGATTCAGGCTCTTTGGTATGAATTGCACAGGGAGAGGGAAATGGGAACTAGAAACAAGAAAGGAAATCAAAGTTTGAAAGCAATTTAGAAGAGAGTGGGTGCATTAGTAAAGAAAAGGGCAACACTGAAATTGGTAAAATAAGTTAAAGGAAGATCAGTATTTTAAAGACAGTATTAAAAAGGCAACTTCAAATTATTTCACATATGGCTGTACACAACTTCCTTGTTTCAAACCTAGGATGGGAAACCATTTCTGAAATAGATCCTCACTGAGAGAAAAAAATTGTAAATGCAAAACTAAAACAATCACAGTTATGAAATAATTTTCTACAGTTCTTTTAGTTGTGCAATAACACTAACTTATCATGGTCCTACTAGATGGATCATCAGTTCTAAAGTACTCCAGTTGGGACATTTAGAAGTTATTTAATAGGATCTCAGCTTTCAGAAATATTTTCTCTCTTAATTAATTTACCTTGGCTTGAAAATCTGACCCACAGAAAATAGACTCCAGTTTTGACAAAATTTTTGATTTATGGTGAATTGTCTACTTTTTTATATGTTCTCAATCTGTTTGTAATGCTTCTTTTAAAGGAGGACAGAGTAGACCAGATAGGATCTCTTGGAAAAAATGCACAGAGATTGTGCCTTGTCTTGGGGAAATAAACAAGTCTGAATAAAGATGCTTTAGGGGTGGCAGAGGGAGCTCAAAGGAATGTAAGGAAAAGTCTCAAATTCTGTTGATTACTGAAAGGAGGAAGGAGCATCCACTGGGCTTTCGAGACTGTGAGGAGGATGGTGAAAAGAACTTTCCTGGGAAGTAGAAAAGAGTGTGAGGATCTTACAGCAAGGTAAAAGACTCAAAGGAAAATATAAATCAAACCTTGGATGGAAACAACTCTCTTCAAGGGAATTTGGCAGGAAAAGAGCCAAGTATAACCTCTTTGTTTTTATTATTCCTTCCCAGCTGACCCAGGGTCACAGGGTCAGAGTTTAGTGGTATTTATGTGTCCTCAAAAGAAATAAAAGGACAAGGCATAAGACACCTGCCAAAGGATCTGACTGTCTGTGAAAGGGGAAGAAAAGGTGCCAAATTGTATCAGAAAGGAAATCTGCTGCACTCAGGGTGTTCTTGGTTAGGTTCTGCTAGTTCTCCAGGACTCCAGATACTGCTGGTGGTCAGAAATCTCAGGAAGAGGTTTTTCAGGAAGGAGCTTCTGTTCAGTTGTTGCTTTTAAATAAGTCAGTTTACACCTAAATAATCCAACAATTTTGTCCTCAATTCACTCAGACCGTGTTTTTAACTCCAGGATCAGAATCAGCTGTACCTAACAACATTCCCTGTTTGTGCTGTCTCATTTAGAGACAATAACATGTTTAACCAGTTTAATATTTTCCAATTAAACAGATTTCAGGCAGAAATTATTTATGTTTCTGCTTCCATTCTCACTGGAGGCACTGGCATTTTTCCATCTCTAGCATGGAGCAGATTCAGACATAAAATCTGTGGTTGCAGAGATTAAATTAAATCATATTTTTGTGTTGAATTTCTGCTGCAAATTAGCACTTAGATTTTGTTAACAATTGCTGCAGATAGTACATTTAATCATCAGCAAATTAGCATTGCTTCAAATTTCCTCATTAGGCTGTTTTTTCAAAGTGCTTGAAAGCATTTTACAATCAAGGGTTACTGACTGAGCTGAAGCACAATTTAGTTCCAAAAAGTGTTTATATTCAACAGTTATTTGCTACAGCAGAAAACATCTGAATGAGCAGGAATTTTAGGAATTTTTTCAAAACAAAATATTTTGAGAAGGAATCTGTTTGCATTCCTCTGTAACTTTTTTCAATTCTGTAACATGTGGAAACAGATATTTAATACAAGAATAACTTGCTATTCTGGAAAATTAATGACTCCTGAAGAGTCATGTTTTCATAGGAACTATCAGGCTTTTTGCCAGAAGGAAAAGTATTTTTATAGACATTATTTTGGTCAATTAGACAATAAACAAAAAATATATCAGAAAACCTTATTTTTTATAAGAATCAGGGCATTTTATCTGCTCACTTTAACAAAACAAAACAAAACAAAACAAAACAAAACAAAACAAAACAGTAGAAACTGACATAGTTCTAAATTCAACAAAGTGGAGTCTTATTGGATACCTGTAGAGCTTTTTGGCCCATCTTGTCTAATTGGAAGAAAGATGGAGAGAGACAATTTCCAACAGCCTGTAGTGACAGAGCAGGAGGGAACGGCTTCAAACTGCCAGAGAGGAGGTTTATATGGGATATTGGGAAGGAATTGTTCCCTGGGAGGGTGGGGAGGCCCTGGCACAGGGTGCCCAGAGCAGCTGTGGCTGCCCCTGGATCCCTGGAAGTGTCCAAGGCCAGGTTGGATGGGGCTTGGAGCAGCCTGGGACAGTAGAAGGTGTCACTGGATGGGGGTGGGACTGGATGGGCTTTAGGGTCCCTTCCAGCCCAAGCCATGACTGTGTAAACCTTCAGCTGATGTAATCCTTCCTGAGCTGTTACAGCCTGGATGGGTGGGTGCATTTATGTCAGTGTGTATGGCACAGACTTTTCCAAATACTGCCTCAGTTTTAGGAATTTTAAGTGCAGAACTAACTTGTGAGCACTGATGTAAAACTGCTGTGGGACAGACTGGGCAGGTCCCCCCTCTGGCACACTCAGCTCACCAGTGCCCCTGATCTCTTCAATATTTTCTTCCTCTCCCTTTGACACATTAATCTGCTGCTGGAGGAGTCAGACATTCCCTCCCCCTTCTTTGGCTGTTGTCTTTAGCTCTGTCAGCTAAAATATGAAATTATACAGAGCTGTCAGCTGGATTCGTGGAATAAATGCACACCCTGCAAGTTATGGACATCCAGCATTGTTCCATGGAAATGTCCTTATCTCCAAGATGTTACTGAATGCATTCCTCTGACCAAACAAATGTTTCATACAGCCTTGGACAAAAGTTGGGTTTAGGCTGTTGTGTGCTGTGAATTGTTTCACCTTTCTGATGCTGAGCATTTGGAAAAAGTAACATTTTATGCACATTTTTAGAGTCCAGAAAGAAACAGAATTATTCCATCAGAGCATCCTTGTTACTACTCTATTCTATAGTATAAAAACCTTCCTGCAGCTGCAGGAAAGGAAGGAGGACAAGTCATGCTCTGTCTAGCAAAGCATCTCGGGTGAAAATACTGTGTGTCATAAAATGTCACTCATCATTTTTTAACAGAAGTACCATAATCAGAGGCCTTGCTTTTATAAAGTGCTTTACAGAGAGGGGCAGAAGCCCATGTCTTCACCTTAATAATTCATTTTTCTCACTGTCATCTGTTCCAACATCTGAAGTCCACAGAAAAAAACCCCTAGGAATACAGTAAAAAAGTTGTTCTCCGCTAAAAGAAAATCAACTGAAAGTAATTGGAACACCTGAATGAAAGTGGTCCTCTTTTCCAAATTTCTCAGGGGTCTAAATCCTACATATTTGAAGATTCTTAATATCAAAAGCTTGAACTGTAGCTATAATTGTATTTATAGGCAGAAAATTTTGGTAATGCAAAGGACCAGAGTAATGTAGGACTTCTGTCTTTCCAATAGCCTCTGTAAAAAATCATATGTCAAAGCTGTACTTTTTTGTAGAAACATCCATTTTACTCTAAGTGGCAAAATGCTGCAGTAAGGACAGGAAAATCAAGATCAGAACACTCTGGGAAACCAACTTATCACAGGGTGTGTCCTTACAATTAACCCACCATGGAAGTTCTACCTGAAACAATTTCAAGGTCTGGACTTAGAGAACTTGAAGGTCACCTCCCATCTTCCTTTCCTGCCTTGGCAGAGATGATGAGAACAGTTTGGATTTTTTGCTGAGAGTGAAAATAACTGATTTCTTTCCCCTCCACATGCCCATTGTCACAGAAGGCACAGAGATGATTAGGAAAAAGAGTCTGTGAAAGTGGCCAACAGCTGATATTTACCAAACATTGGCCTAGGGTAAAGATAAGATCAAGATCAGAGGCTTAGCAGTCTGACAGGGAACTCTGGCATTTACCACTCCTAGTGTTTTGGTCACAGTGATTAATGATTAGATCTGTTCTACAATTCAGCAGTCTCTGGGATGATAAATTATAAACCCCAGCGGTTGTGGCTGCTGGAAGGGCTCCCGGGGGACAGCAGAATTCGGCCTCTCAACCTCTTGTCTGCTCTGTGCGTTTGCAGATCGAGAAACCCAGACCCCACTGTGCTCTGCAGTCTAGAGCAGCCCTTTGGATGCACGTTCCTGAGGGAAAAAATGCTCCTCCTGCATTCTGTGGGAGACCCTACCCAGTGAAAATATCCCTCTGTCCTCCTCTGAGCTGAGCAGCACTGAAACACCAGAGTCAAGGATGAGCCAAGCTCTCACTGCATGAACCATGGTTTGTGAACTCAACTGAGTAGGTCCAGACAAATTTCTTGGCTTCCAAAAGCTCTGGAGACTATATTTTTGGTTTTTTATGGAAGATTTATCCACCTCTAGAACACATTGGCTCATCACATCAATAGATTGGTGCTAAGATCCTTCCAGAAGCTTTTTTGGTTGTTGAAAGCCCTGAGCTGAGCACAGGGGTGAGCAGAACAAGGTTTTCTTGCAGTGGTTTGCATTTGTTTCATGGAAAGTCACTGCACTGCAAGATAACTGGGGTAAATATAGCAAAACATGCAGAAATTCAAGGATGCTTTCTGTCTCACTGTGACATCAATTATCCTCACATCCAGCAGTTTTCTGTGTATTTACATAGACCTGGGACACATCCAGATTAAACACATTCTTGCCTCTGTGGCCTTTTTTTTCCCAGATTGTTCCACTGGAACTTGCCCAACCCAATTCATCCTGGCTGACTTTGTATCTTCCCCTCACGATATTTCTCCTACAAAGGCAGGCTTACAGAAAAGATCATGGTTTACCTGTCTGTTTTCTCCAATAGCTGTTTCCTTCCCTATATTTTCAATGGCAAATTAATACATGTCTTTGCTGGGGAAATATATCCAACCATAGGGCTGTCTGACTGAAGTGAGGCAGCATTGTAAAAATTAAAAAAAATCAAGAAGCAATGTGAAAATTCTTTTGAATGCTGTTGAATTCACTTTGTTCCTTACATCTGCCACAGAACCAATATGAAAACAGTAACTGGTATTTGGATTGCCAGTTCAATCAATGATGCAGAGTCTTTATATCAAAGAATACTTCCCATATTTCCATTCTGAGAGTTTAATTGGGAGGTACATTTCTGCATGTGTCCTTGGCAGAGCTGAATTCTGAGGATGAGTGTGACTGTGGCTCTTCCAGACAGCAAACAATGCACTAGAAACACATTTACTGTCTTGTTTAGAGCTAGAAGAACTGGATTTTGTTTTCAGTCTAGTTTTGTACTTTATTATTTAGATGATTGATTTCTAAATCTTATATGTTTATGTAGCTCTGAGGAGAAAACACTGGAAAAGACTGATTGGGCCTTCCAGAATGAGAAAAATAAGTGGAAATGTGTCCCACTGATCTGACAAACATTAGTGGTGAAAGTGGAATATTCTGACTTAAAAACTCTTCTAACTTCTGTTCTCATGAGGAACAGGTTGACAAGCTTGAAACCATGAGTTTGCTAACAAAACAATCACCAATAGGATTTTTCTCTACTTATATAGGGCATTTTTTTGTTCCAATGTTTCTGCAGCTCAGAGAGCGAATACAGAGGAAGGAGGAGCTAATGGAGTGATGATTTCCATGCATAATTAAGGCCAAGAAACCAAAGAAATAGAACTGTATCAGCAAATATTCCACAAATATTAAACATTATTCTTATCTGCACCAAACCCTTAAGCTATTGGATCGAATGAAGACTGTGAGAGTCCACTGGAAAGTGTCTTAGTGCTAGTCAGTTGTCTAGACCTAGATTAGTGAAGAAAAGGACATAACCTTGTCAACTGGATGAAGGTTTTGTTATTCTTACATTTATTATTACTATTATTTGTTGAGAGTTTCATAGTAGCCAAGCTCATCTGCAAACGAAGGGTTCACAATGCACAATGGAGTGTTCATTGCAGAACTGAGTGCAAACCACAGCGTGGAGTGTTTTGTTTCTGACTGTAACCACAGGGTGATGTAATAGAAGAGCTTGATATCTTATCTGCCTATGGACCTGTAATCAGCAACAACTATCATATTTATTAGCTTTTGCTGGAGAGCTAAAAAACTGTTGACAGGCCTGAATTGCTGCTTTTTCTATGATTAAAAATTCAGTGGAAGAGCAGCATAGCAGGTCTGAAGGTATTTACTTAAAAAGAAAACGCCTCCAGAAATACAGAATAAATAATACACAGGAAGGGAGGAAAACTTACAAAAGTATCTCACAAAGTATTTGTATTCCTGTTGCTGTTGGTGTTAGATTAAGCTGAAAGCAATGGAGGCACCTTTCCTCTTTTCAAGAAATAAGAGGTTTAATTCTTGATTGTAACCAATTAATTAATTAATATTAACAGGATTCAGTGACCCTGGTAGGCCTTTGATGCTGATCCCACCACTCCTGCCCTCAAATTTCCCTTTCCCTACTCTTTTTTCCAAAGAAAGAGAAGCTCATTGGAAATGATACAGATGAGACATTAAACAACAGATTTGTAACAATATGGCTCACAGTCTGTTCTCATTTACTTTCTTCCTTGGCCTTAATCCCACTGAAATCCCAAGAATTGCTTCGAGTTACACCCTTAAAATTAAAACCAGAGTGAGACCTGTAGATTTTACAGACCAAGCCACATTTGCAGTTAGTCAGAATTTTCTGTGTATAGGTGCTGAAATCATAAACCTCTCACAACAGCAAAGGATTTTGACCCGTTTTGATCATCTTTTAATACCAGATGTCCACCTTTCACTATCCCAGGTTGCTCCAAGCTGCATCCAGCCTGGCCTTGGACACTGCCAGGGATCCAGGGGCAGCCACAGCTTTTCTGGGCACCCTGTGCCAGGGTCTCACCACCCTCACAGGTAGTAGTCAACAAAATTACAGGCTAACATAAATTTAGAAGACTAAATTTCTGGATCACACTCCAACTCACCTCCAACAGATCTGTTCTTAAGTCATCATTAATGCTCTTAGGTGATAAAGCACCATGAGGATGAAGTGCTATGGATTTGCTCTCCTACAGTGTGAGGTGTTTTAAACATTCCAGAAGATCATCAGGAACAACCCTAGAAGACACCTCCTTTCTGGTAACATGGGGAGGCAGATGATGTGTAGTTGAGAGTTTTACATTAAAACTCCATTTCTGATTCCAGAATGATTCAGCACATGAGGTGCAAATTTTACACAACTCAGGTGATGTCATTGCCCCATATGTGAGGCTCTGGAAGGAGACCCTGGCAACGCAGGTAATGATGTTGCTGCACTCAAAGAAAGCCAAATACATTTTGAGCACTTGTACCATAGATTTCCCAAGTGCAAGCCAAATGCACTTGCCAAAAAGTCCTCCTAAGGCTTCATAAATAATATGTGAACTGTGGTATTTGTGAATAAAATAGCTGAATGAGGCTTTATGGCTCTGGAGAGGATGCAGCAACACAACA
This sequence comes from Aleadryas rufinucha, assembly GCA_013397815.1. Taxonomy (NCBI): domain Eukaryota; kingdom Metazoa; phylum Chordata; class Aves; order Passeriformes; genus Aleadryas; species Aleadryas rufinucha. The sequence goes on from VZTH01006151.1 coordinate 10,752, forward strand.
AACGTTCAGGTGACTTACCTAGTAACACTCCATAAATCAATCCTTGTGCTGGCAGGATCCAAGCAAAGGCTCCATCATGTTATTTTTATTCATATGGGTATGTGTGGAATGTCTGAGAGGAAGAGTCTTCATCACCCCCATATTTTACAAGGAAAAGTGCAGATGTAAATTAGGAGCAGTGGAGAGCAATCCCCACAACCTCATGGAGAAGAGACTTTCTGGTGGGGAGTGCACTCCCAAGGCAGAGAATTTTATAGAGCTCAAGTGCAGATATTTAATATTTGGTTGGAAAGCTTCCTGGCTGAGTTAGTATTTCCTACCCAGATAGCTGCTGTCTCTTTGCTTTCAAAAGCCTTGATAGAAGAGTGAGCACAACTGATGCTGTGCCAAGTGATAGGACAGAATTATCCTGTGCTTTCATTACTTTCCTTTCTGATGGAGCAAGAAACTGCTGTGCCATAGAGACTCCACAGTATCAGAGAATATCCTTTTTTATGACTCAAGAGTAACATCTCTAAACATGTTTCTTACATCCTTGTATTCTGAAGACTGATCTTACATTTGAATTTGCTTTTCAGCAAGTTTTGCTTTGTATTTTTTATTTATTTGATGCAAACTAAAGTTACGGTAAGTCCTAAAATGTGACCAGTCCCTAAAATTCTGTTTCATTTCTTAATTTTTCAATGTGTCTTAAATATGAAGTGAATTTTTAAAAATTGAGGCCACCCATTCAAAACCAACTCCCTCCCCCAAAAGCAAGAGACAAGATACTTAAGCCAGATCTTATTCAAATCCTTGGTTATCCACACGAGAACAGAGCTTTCCTTTCTAGTCACATCAGAAATGCTGCAGCAATTGAGAATACCATTATATCTCAATATCTTAAATTTCCAGCACAAATCAGAAAAGTACCAACTGGTTAAACTTAAAATATATTGATAAATTGTTTTTTTCCCAGTTGAACATAAGAGGAAAAAAAGAGAAAGATTGAAATATTTCGAGTATTCAGATAAAAGTATCTTAATTTTCTTATTGAAGAAGGAGCTTGTTTTTCTTATCCTTGACTATATAAAACAAAACTGTGTCTGTCTCAAGGGTTAAAAACTTGGGTGTTTAAAATAACCTTGATACTTTATTTTTTGTTTCGTACACCATTCAGTCCTTCAAATATATATTTTGTTCCACCTGAACACAGGAAGAATTTTCAAAGTATCATTATGTCTTGCAAAATGAAATGAAAATAGTTCTTGGTAGGTTTGCCAGAACTGGGCTTGTTTGGTCAGAAAGCAAAATTCAATGAATTACATCTGCCATGGTGCTGCTGTCACAGCCAAGGGTGAGCTCTGCTTAAACAAACACCTCTCTCATTGTTTTCAACTTGGGGTGATATATTTCATTTACTCCCTGTCAGGAGCTGCATGGACAATTCCAGAGGTTTCAGCTGGGCAAGCAGAAGAATGGGAAGAGGTATTGCAGTCACAAAAGAAGGAGGCAAAATTAGAATGTATTCAGCAGTATAAAAAGTATCAATTCTCAGAATCGCAAAGTTTTAACCATTTCTAGCAAAATTTACTTAACGGTATCTTAGCAACTTTTTGTCTACTTCCACCTTACCTTTGAACAAATCAAAGAAAATGCACAAGGAAAACCAGACAGACATCAGCACCTGCCTTCAAAACTCTCAGCAGCTGTGGAGCTTGAAAATTCGAAGAAACATAACCAACTATGTCTGAATTTTGTATGTAGTGTACAAATTTGGACAGGCAAAGGTCACCCTGCCCATCCTCTGCAGCTCTACTGTTCAGTGTGACACCTGCCCATATTTACAGTCCAATTCCTGAGGGATATGGGGTTACTTTTTTGATGTTAAACTGAAGTCATCAGGGAATGGGGCCCCAAGTGTTCATTTTTTCTAAATTAAACCTTGACTGCTCTTTCTCCTCATTTTCTTGGACTCCTGTCCCCTAAAAACTGGTTTATTTGGTGCATAAGTCTGATTAATTTTAGACAATCTCTTAGATGAATTATAAAGTACCTTTGTATGATGTTCAGCACAGTGTAGTTTTTATTCCTGTTTAGATGACAGCGTAACACAAAGACGGATGTTCCCAACACAGAAAGGCTTAACCTGAGGAATATTTAATACCTGTGATGAAAGCACCTTTGTACTTGTAAACTATCAAAAGCACAACAGACAGATGATGATGTAGAAAAGATGTGTGAGGCAGGGATGCGTTATGACAGCTGTTCCTCACAGAACAAATATCTGCTCTTTCCTTATACTCCCTACAGGAAAAGTTATTTCTATTTGCCCCTGTTTATGGTTCTTGGAGCTTGTGGCCTAAGAGTTCACTGTGTTACACTTCCAACATGCTCATGGACAGTTCCTGGCCAGAGCAGCAGCCTAGAAGTTGTATTTTTATTGCTTATCCATGAAAGTGAAACAAATTGAACCCAAAATCTGCTTGTTAATAGAAATTCTGAGAGGATAATTCCTCTTAGCTATGCAGGATCACTAAAACCACCATCACATCTGTGGTTTTGCATGGTTATCTCTGAAATACCTATATGTCTGCTGCTATAGCCCCAGCCTGGCTATAGCAAGGTTGGATAAATTTACAGATCCCAAATGTCCTGAATGTCATGCCAGATTTTGCATAAGACAAGACACACATCAGTTCTCTCAGATTCATTAACTATTACTGTACATGAAAAAAAACATTCCAGGTTGTCTTTTGTTACCTGCCTAAACTCAGAGCTGTCTTTATGCAAGTGTTAGGGAGAGAGGAAGGAGAACTGTGCTTAATATTTTCTAAAGTAATCATTTGTATTCTTTATCGCTTAGAAATTCAGTCAATCTATGCAGCATTATAGGATTGTTTTCCATCCCTAATTTTCAGAAGTATCCATCTTTCTGAAATACAAATTTGAGGAAGTGAAACCTCCTGGCAGAGGAAATTTTGTCCCACAGTTCCTGTGGAAGATGTTCAACCCCAAAGAACTGACACCGTGGTGTGATTTTCCCTGTCTTTTCCCTTCTAACCAGGAAGTCACTCAGATGCTCAGAATTCAGTCTGAGAACTCCAGAATCCTGGAAATTCTAGCCAGATGTTTCTGTAGCTGCCTGCACATGTGGGTTGCTTGAAAAGAAACGTGCTTTAAGGCAATAGGAGGGGAAATAGAGTCCAATTTTCCCACAGGATTTCCTGTTCATTACGCATTCTTGTAAATTCAAGTATTCATAAAGACACCAATTGAAATTTTACAGGAACAGGCAGCTTGTAGGAAGTTGATTTTGTATTGTCAAAGCTCCATTAATATTTGAAGGAAGTGCTTTCAAAGCTTAGTGGATTGAAATAAATCCCAAACCAGACAAATGTCTCAGAAAATGGTGCTTGATACTTTTTGCAGCCTAAACCCTGAGCAAAGATATATCTTGGCTTGCCTTGGATATGCAATTTGAACATGATATCATGCATTTCTTACTGCTTTCCCCATCCACTGTCATCAGTAAGCTGCTTAGCTTTATTGTCAGTAATTTTGATAGTTGTGCTTGCTCTTACATTTAGAAGTTTACTTTTGAAGTGTTCCCTGGAGGATGCCCTAACTGAACCAGGATTTGAATTCTATGGAAAAAAAAAATCCAAATAGAGACATCTATTGTTTTCTTGTTATTACTGAGCTGAGATGGCTGCTCATGTCACACAGATCTTGGTCAGCTGTCATGTACATAGTTGTAAACCTGAAGAATTCCATTAAATCAAAAGAACTCTTCCCTTTCTCTTCTTGTATTATTTTTCAGGATTTTTTTTTGGGGGGGGGAGGGGGGGGCAGGAGACCAAGTTGTTTGGGGGATTTTGCCTCTCTCTAACTCTGTTACCCCACTGAAAAGGCAAAAAAAACCCTGCTTTAAGACATGATAAAGTGTTCTAGAAAGAATTATGCCAGAATATCTGTATGCCAGCTATGGCTGAGGGACAAGAGAGAGTGGAATCTTAAGCAAAGTTCAAGTGTATTTTTAACCTTTGGATTGCATCTGGCCACTGGAGCCAGATTGTAAACTCCAGAACTGCTGAGGCAGTGGCTGAGTATCAATGAGCCAGTGGTCTGGGCTGATGTTCAAAAGGAATATAATCTGAGCTAGAGGATTAGAGAATCAGCAAATTTATATGGTTTATACCACTACAGCATATGTGTTTATTCATATTAATCATGCTGCAACACCCCCCTGCTCCCCATGCAAATCTACACATTTTCCAGTTTAAGCACTTTGTCCTGATGGTTGGGAAGAGTTTTGTCCCCTGAGGTTTCACTGCAGTTTACCACGAGATACAGACTTCACCAGAATGGCATCATCAAAAATTACACAGAAAGTCAGGGAAGGACTCCTCTTATTTCACTTTGCCCAAATAAATGGTCACAAACACCACACAATCAGAGGATTGTTTCCAACCCAGAGCCTCATTTCACTATCTCTTTATAAGATTATATGTTTGTATATTTGTCCCCAGTTACCACGTGTGTCTCTTCAGAATTCCCTCTCCCGTCTCCCCTCAGTCTGTGTTATCCACCACCAATGACTCACAAACAGCATTAACAACTCTTCCAGCTTTTTCTCGAGTTAGTCTGGCAGAATTCAAAGGGATCCATCATTTTATATCTATCCAACACAAACAATTTTGCTTTCTTTTGTTTGCAGCTGCCCATGCTGATGAAAACCCAGTCCTACTTTACACAGTGCTTTTCTAAACTGTAATTTTCTAGAAAGCATCACTTTATCAAACTGCCTGAAACAACAGGTAAGAGGTCCTTAAAAAGGTATGGATAGATTCCAGCAACATCGACTAAAATGGCATTTAATACAATCAATGATAATTTATATTCTGAAAGGAAAACAAATTCCTGGCTTAGCACCATAAACAATGTAAGTTTTTGTAGGTCCATATATTCAATGGGGACATGCAGAACTTCTGTACTGCTCAAAACTTATTAAAATATTCACTTGTTAGTCTAAAGAAACATCCCACACTTACAATCTCCTACAGATTTTTTTTTTAAGGGATGATTGGCACTTTTTGCCAGAATTTGATCAAATTCGGTCAGATGTTATTTAACATACATTCCTCAATAAACTCATTATCACACCTAGACACAGGATACCTCAAATGTCATCAAAATCAGCCATCACCTTCCTGAGTAGCTGCTGAACCTGGCCTGGCCACTTTACTGTGGTTTCAGGGAAGATCTCCTGATAGTCAGGGGCACAAAGAGGGATTTAATACAAGAGCAGGTAGGAATGAAACCCTTCCCTGCGTTCTCAGCCTAAAATATGCATTTCTCTGCCTGGAAACCATGGAACAGAATTACCTGGGCATGAGATGGGCAAGCACATGCCCAAATTTGATTTGTCCTTAAGCCCAGAAAGCCTTGGCATTATCTGGCATGTGTCTGCAGCAAAAGACACGTTTATGTGTCTCACAGATCCTGGATGGAATAAATTATTTACTAGAATGCCAAATTATTTCAATATTTTGACCACATATCGTACCCACATTGCTGGATAGCGTAAACTCGTTTGTTTATCCAGGCAAGAAATAACTGTACTTGATAAGCCAACAAGAGTCGGTTACATGAATTTTTTTCTTTCACTGAGATTTCTAGAGACATAAAAATAGAAAACAGGGAAATCAAAAGATTATTATTACAGAATTAAGGATGTTGGATTAGCTGGATTTTATTATAACACTATAAATCCAAACAATTTTGTTTGGAGCTGCACAAAGAAATTAATGATGAAAAAATCAGTATGAGAAAACGCTGAGGCTGTTGTGCATGGCATAGGGAGGGGAACAAATTTGTTTGGATATTTCATGATTCATTCTTAGTTTGTTTTCTTTTTTTTTTTGCAGTTCAGCTTAAACCAAAATATTTTCACAGCATTCCAAAGATGTTTTAAATGGCAGGAATAAATACATATGGCAAGGGAAGCTGGAGACATTTGTGCTTGCCATGTACCTAAAATATGTTTCACAATGACAACAGCAATCAAGTGTCATTACATTGTTATGCATGATGTTATCTCAGATGGGAAAATGAAATCACACAAAATGTTCTTGATTTTGAAGAAAACCAGTAAGTGACCAGATTTAATAAACACCCCTTAAAGACACTGGAAAACATCTGCAGGGAATTTTCTCCTTTTGAGTTCTGCTTGCAAAAAATCGATAAATAATCATGTTATCCAAGAACATTAAAATAACATTAAAGTTGTTTGCCCATGTTTAGGTTATGAAATGCAGAGGAACCTTACAATAGCTTTGTGCTTTGTAGATGTCACCCTTTTCTTTGAGCACAGACTGTTTATTAACAGTCTGTTAATTTGATTTATGCCACTTTTTGTCCACTATAGCAGGAGAAAGGCAATTAAATATAAAATGCTCATTTCGAATCTATGAAATGACTGCAAAATCCTGAGTCAGTAGCTTCAACAGGAGCCACAGGAAAAAAATAAATTAAAATCATTCATTCACCTCATGGAACTAAGAAAATATTTCTTATAATGACTTGACAATCCATGACAAGTTCTTTATGAGCTGAAGAATCCACTTATCCATAGAAAAATAGCTTAGAATCTATACAACAACTCAGTTTTGGAAACTGATTCTTGCCAAGTGGAATTCAGTGTTCAGTCATCCATCAATAAATAAGCCTTCCGTAAGAGAAAACAAATTACATCTTCTCAATCAAACAAGGGTGTGGGCAGAACATCCAGCTGGTGCTTTTTTTGTACTCCAGGATATTTTCTTGAAATATGAAGCAGGAGGTGAGACTGCTGCAAGCTTTCAGGATTCATTCAACTGCCAGGAGCAGTGGCAATCAAGAAAGACTACTGAGTTCTTCCAGCACATTTCAACAAAAAATCATGCAACCTGATGATCTGCATATATTTAAAAATTTTATTAATTTTGCAGTAAGATTAATAATTCCAAATTAATTTGCATCAGTTTGGCTCCACTTTACCTGCCAAATGCATTGTCTGAGCTATGGCCCAGCAGGCTGAGCTTTAGGAAATCTGCCTTCGACAGCTGGAGTACCTCCTCCAAACCCTGGATCACTGTCAGTGTATTTCAATTTTTTTTCCTTGCTCTGGAAGTAGACAATGAATTTCACACCAGATGGCAGAGAGTTCTACAATTATGTTACTTATGACATTTATTGGTCAATCTTCAGATTGAGAAGGTGCAGAAGGCAGGCCTGGTTACGCTGTTGAATCACTGTTTGCTTCTGATCATATTGTAAAAAAACCCCAGATAACAGCGAAAAAAACCCCAAATAACATTGCAGTTCCTCTTCCTTCACAGAAAAAGCCTCTAACTGAGAGGTTAAGACACAAATCAGTTCTGCAGAAGGGTATTGGGGTGTCCTAAAAGTGAGAAAATTTAGGAATGTGGTCATCTGCTGAGGAAGGCCAACACCACACACTGGGCTGAATTAAAAGGCTACAACAATAATTTCAAAGGAAGTTTACCTCATCAAAACTTTTTACATTTTCTTGAGGGGAAAATAAGACAAAACCCCTTGCTTAATAAATATCTTAATCTTTGTAACATGGCATTCTGGTTTTATGATTTTATGAGGCAAGTAATTGTTTACTTATTTTTTCTTAGCTGTAACACACTAAAGATATAAACTATATCATAACCAATAAAAAAAGTTTTCATAGACAAACTCAAATTCCTTAGAATATCAGTACCTTGTTTCTTTTTGCTTTGTTTTGACTCTATTTACGGAAAACTGATTTTTACATCACTCCTCCATTTCATGCTAAGTTAAATTTCACAAGAAAAAACCCCTCTGTGCAATTAAGGATCCTATTTGTAGAAATCTTACCCAGTCTGCATTACAGATAGCTGCATTTCTGGTAACAAAAAAAAAACCCAAACAAACAAAAAACCAACCAACCAACCACCAAACCAAACCAAAAATACAAACAAACAAACAAAAACAAACAAACAAACAAACAGAGTTTGTGGCTTGTTTGGGGGGGTGGGGGTGTTCTTTCTTTGTTTTGGGGTGGAGGCTGTTGTGGGTTTTATTTTTACCTTCTCACTTCAATATGCAGGTGCTCCAAAGAAAAATTGTGTTTGAGTTAACTTTAACTTCAGATTTACTGTGTTCATGTTGCTCAAAACCACGTAACTTTTCAGGGGAAATATTCCCTGGATGATCAGACACTTGTAGGCACCTCTTTCTCTAAAATAATGCTGTTGGAAGACAAATTTTAGTACTTGATCTGAATGAAATTTTATATAACCAGGGCTCTAAAGCTCATCCTGGAAACCCTGTGAGGTGAATTACAGGTAAATAAATGGGATTACAGATTGTGGGTCCCCAGAGGTTTTACAGGAATCAAGAATGATGATCAGAATAAGCATCCCATGTTTCTTTACTGGCTAAACGTTAGGTTTGTTTTGACCACAGTTGGAATAAGATCTTTAAATGCTGATATCTGAAGTGTCTTATTTTGACTTGTAAAAGTAGTACAAATAAAACATGGCGCTTCTTTCAAAGCATATTTCACTCAGATGCATGTTTTTTGCCCGTCTGAACCGATCCTTGAAAACAGAAGGTTAAAAATGCTTTACATTTTCACTGTGCCAACTGAAACAAACTCAAATTTGAGCCATTAGCAAGTTGTAAGAGACCATCCAGAGAGATTTCACAAGGCTCCTGTCTATGGGAAAATATTTTCTTTTCTCTCTGTTCCGTGTGTGATCACCAGGCAGTGGCAGACATTCCAAACAGATGTCCACGATTAGCAGTCCCACAATTCCTGGTTGGAGGCTCTTGGTGCATTTACACCAATGTGCAGTTGTTGCCTCAGGAGTGAATTTCAGGTCAAATTCACCATTTTTTGCTGCAGAGTTAATTGGGTAATCTAGCTGGTATTCCTGGGGAACACCTATGCTTTTTCTAGAATATCTTCCTTGTTACCAGGCCTAAAAGCTTTCTTTTAGACAGTTTTCCATGGTATTGGATCCATATCTCCAGACAAAACAGCCTGGTGTGTTTTTCAGGCAGAGCTTGACTTCATCTGTCAAGATAATTTGAGCTTTGCAGCCAGCCTGGCTTTGTTTGCCTCCTCAGTGAAGGGTAACAATAAAATATTGGGAATGCCAACAACTTCGAGCCAGTCAGGTGTTGTTTTTGTTCAGGGAATCTGAATGATCAGCCACTTGAAAAGCATCTGAACTAATTAGTTCAAAATTAGTTTCAGCAGCTTGGGAACAAATATTCTTATGCTAAGCCGCTAAAATATCAGTGGTGTTGCTCAGAACCTCGACGTAAGAATTTGGTGTTGTGGGACTGGTGGCATCTCACTGGTGTAATTTATGTTTGGGGGTTGAGAAGTTGGGGTTTTCCTGGTTTTGGGTAAGATATGAGACTATAAACACCTCACAGAACACAGAAATTACTGTAATTTGCAGAAATATACCCATGCTAACTCAGCCCCATTATTGACACTTTTGCTTTGATATTTTCAGTAATTACATAAAAATATGCATAAACCAGACATTTTACACTCAAGACACATTAAGGGAAATTTAATTTTGAATTCTTGCTCTTATCACTCTGTGCCTTGACAAACTATCACCAGTGAATATTCATTTAAAAGGTTCCCAACAAGTGAGGAACACACCTTTAGAAACATGACTTCATGTGCTTTATCCCTCTTTATCTTATCCCCACACTATCCTGGATTCGGTTTCCTCTGCCCTCTTTTGCTCCCCTCTGTGGTGAATGGTCTCTGGAAAATGCTGGGTGTGGAGAGACTTCCTTGCTCACTAGGGAAGAGAGGAGTTTTCCCATCCCAAGGAGTGCTGGTTGTTATTGTTCCTCACGCCCTTCTGAATCATAGAAAATAATCCCCTGCTTCCCAATATCAGGCTTTTCAACACAGGACAAGTGAAAAAAAGGACTTAAAACCATGTCTTCTACCAACAGCACCATTTTCCAGGCACATGGATAAGCTCCACCCTGGATATCTGACCATAAATCTCTGATTTCTGTGGGAAATAGTCAGGCCTGTTATGTACAGCAGATAGAAAAAGCATAACTTTTGCCCCTCAGTGAGGTCAGTTCATTGTGAAAACTCACAATTGCTTCTTCATGCTTTCAATTAAACTTTGCACATTCATCCCCTTGATTCAGAGGGACTCAGGCTCAGGCAGATTCCATGAAAACTGAACAATACAGAGCTTATTCCATAAAACAGCCAAATGAGCCACCCACCATAAAAAAATAAGAGGGTATACTGTACATTTTCATGTGGACAAGGAGGACTCCACCTATTTCCATTTGGGATTTATCACCAGCATCTCACACTCATTGCAAAGATGGGAAATAAATTAGGCCATATGAAACTTCACAGGAGTTGCTGTTGAAAGAGTTTGGTGTTTTGTCTGCAGATCATGGAGTGGTCACAAACAAACTGGGTGGAATGCCAATACAGTATTCATCTATGCAAAGCTAATATTGTTAAAATACAATAATCCTATTTTGAGAGTGAAATCACTGGTGATTTGAGCTGTACAATAAACATGTGCTCTGGGAAAGTTTCATATTTTAGTCCTCCTATTTCTAGGAAGAAATCTCCAGCCTTTCCTTCATTTGAACAGGAATTTTCTTCTAAAAATTATTTCCTCCAGCTGCAATAGATTTAACACATGGTGGAGGGTGTACAGAGGGGAAAGAAAACAATATTCATGCAACCATTCTCCCTTCTCTTTCTTCTGTTTCTATAATACCTGCTGGGTAGGGAGGGGATGGAAACAGCTTAAAAAGAGTTTTTTCCACAATTTCTATCAATTTCATACCTGTTCAGGAAGGTATGAAATGATGTGAATATGTTTTGTCTGAATTTCACCTCTGAGAATGTAAAAGACCCCTGCAGAGATTCTTAGAAACTTACATTTTTAAAGTGGATAAATATTTTCTCTCAGTTCCACAGCAAATATCTTCCTATGGTATTTGAGCTATAGCATAGTTTTAATGAGAATGAGAATATTACCCAATCCAGAATTTATATCATCAAAAATACAGCAAATTCTACATTTTTAAAATCCCAAATAATATACTGATAGAAATTTAAGTAAATTCTAGTCAGGCACTTTGTAGTGTGTAGTTAGTTCCTTATATCTTAGCCTTTAGTCTGTAAAGCTCACCAGTGTTTTCCTGCAAAATGTACTTGATTCAAGACAGAGAGAAATCTTCTACGAGAAATTCAATACACTTAGGTTTTTTAACGTTAAATTACCTACCCCCACCTATTATTGTGAAGACTTAAGAGCAAATACTTTGTTGTTTGAAAACACTCAGATTTTAAAGTGGAAAGTGTGATAAAGCCTCAGAGATTTGATGGCAAGTTGTTATCGGGAACTGAGCAAATAGCAGTGACCACTGGGATGAAAATTAGGGTTCCAACGTGGAACAATGCTTTTCATGAAGAAATTCCTGCTGATGTCCACCCTGAGCCTCCCCTGGCCNCCATCCCCTTTAAGAGTTTACCATTTCAAAATTACAAATTATCTGCCCTCTTCTCATTCTGTTCACACTCTCCCCATTTTTCCATACTGGAGTTGGCTTGTGGAAGATGAACACTTTGATCACTCACACAGCTAATATGATCAACTAACAGCATTTTGGGGAGCAAACATGCAGAAAACACCACCCTAAGTGAAACCCACCCTTTAAGCTTTAGCACACGTTGCTGTTGCTCACTTTTATTTTCCCAGACTTCCGTAGCCCCTTCTGCTGTGACGAAAGCAGTGCTCAGGACCTGCGACTTCCACTTATTATTCCAGAGGATGTGTCAGGACACAGCCGGACGTGGAAACTTCTGCTTTCACCAGCGGGAGGAGAGGGAAGGGGTGTTATCTTTTCCTAAGGTGAGAAGTGGGTCTCAAACAATTAACTTTACATAGGAAAAATTATTCATCCCTGATGCTATTCCAGGGAGAGGGAGTGCAGTTAAAACTGCACCTCTGACAAACTGCATGTCAGATGCTGATAAAAATGCCAGTTTTCTTCTTCTAAACCAAAACAGGAGATGTGATAGCAGCCTTTAGACTGCATGATTTCATTTAAGATCAGGGCAACAAAGGCTACCCGAAAAAAAAGGAGGATTGGTATCACAATTTGATTTTTAATTACTGAAAGGTGCATTACTCTGAATGCTGTGATGATAATTCTTGACAGGTTTTCATAGAAGAATTATTTTCTCTCTGCTGCAGATATTCTCACAACTTCCAGCATCTAACATGGTCAGAAGCTGAAGCATTGCCTTTCCTTATTTGCTTTTTGCAATATTTCACACCTATAGAACAACTTTGATAAAAACAGCCAGAAAAGCCCCTGTACCTTAGTGCAATGGGCAGGAATCACTAGGAAATCATTTACAGATAAAGGTTTATTATCAAGAACCTGCCCCAGAGGATAGAATAAGGATGCTGAACATTTCTGACCTGTCCCTGACAGCAGCCCCCAGAAAAGGAGCAGACAGCTGCAAGTAATGAGTGGACACAGTTCTAAGAATGCCCCAATTCTTGCCAACCCAGGCTGAAGCAGAGTGTGAGCATGTCAGGTATCCAGGGAATAATCTGCTGGATAGATCTGGCTTCCTGATACCACCCCAGAGGGTTTCAAACAGGCAAGAGCACAAAATAATCTGGCCCACTCCACATCCACAGTTAAATAACAGAGGGTATAGAAATGCACCTAAGATTTTCTGCCAGCTAATAACTGATATATTATTCCATATTGCACTTCCCTGAGGGCATTGGCCCTTCATTTGTCAAAGTCAATCCTATTTTATAACTAGGATTTTCAATGTCCAAACTTTTCCACACACAAATCCTAGAAAAGAAGAGTCTTCCTATTTTATCTTCCCATGTAGGTAAACACTTCCAGAGGAACAAACTAAAAGTTGAGATAACACACAAGACTTTGGACTCTTAATCAAGTGTCAGACCACATTAGATGTTAAAAGGTTTGGGGAAAGATGTATTTTGAGTTAGATGTGGTAAAAACCATGAAATAATACCTAGCCCCAAGAAATTCAGTCTCATTACACAGCACACAATAAGAAGATGAGACAAACAGAACAGGAGAGGATTTATGACAGTAAGGAAACATAAATGTGAAAATTTGTAAAGGAAAAGACACATGCCACTACTTAATAAAAGGATATCTCCTTATTGTTAAACATAATTGATGATAGTGAAGGATATTGCATAGTTTCTCCTCAAAAGCAAATTTAAAAAGGAGTAAAGTGAACAGTGAGATCCTCAGGAGGGTGACAAGAAAGCTGAGAGCCCCTTCAGGTAAAATGCCTGAAGGAACTTGACCAATGCATAATGACAAAGTTCTATCTAATTGCATCAAAGTTTTGGGACACTGAAAGAAATCATAGGATCAGAGTTGAAAAACAGGAGTGTGATCACATACTATGCTTAAGAATAAAAATAGGGAAAATATTAGAGGAGAAATATAGAGGGGAAATAGCAATAGTCACAGTCTGAACATAAAGCTGACAGTCACTACTTCAGCACCCTCGACAGAAACACCCATTAATGCTGGTTATTTAGTTTCGGTTGTAAAGTTAAATATTGGGTTGGGATATTGGCATGGCAGTCCTGGGTAAGACCTGCTGGGGGAGGTACTCACAAAGTTCAGAAATCCTAATTTTCCAGTGCCAGGATGTCCCTGTTACAACTCAGAAAAGGCAGGAAAGGGAAGCCTGGAAGCTTCCTTTCCTGCCTTCCCTTCCAGTAAAGCAAGGACTGGTGGATCAGACTTAGTTAAATGAATTTATTTAGAAGTATTTTGTGGCAGCAGTGACTTAGAGCCTTACATGACTCCACAGGATGTGACAGATCATGTGTGGGGCAAGAGCCACCTGTTTTCAGATTGGCACATTCACATGTGCTTGGGGTGCTGAAAAAAGGGACACAAATGGTTCTTGTTTGGCTGTTCAACAACTCCTCACTGCTCCTGCACAATTGTTGCCTCTCCCAGATGATGATGCCGAGCACACCACAGCCATGTGCAACACTCTGCTGTTACTCAGGGTTGAAAATATGTAAGTTCAGACCTAATTTTGCTTCCTGCACAGCTGCAGGGATGATTTTTTCCATTTGCCTTCTGCCTTGCAGGCGAAGGTTTGAATCTTCTCACCACACTGTAAACACCCAGCTTACAAAACAGGAGGATGACTAAAATGGTGACAACAGCCCTCAGCAATGAGAAGTAAAGAAAAGACTGCATCTGGAAGGAGAGGATGAAAACATTCCTCATGTCCATAAAGATCTCTCCAAAAAACCCCCTAAAGTTTAACTCAGCCAGGAGGAGAGACTTTAGCTATCAAGTGTGATTGTCTTTTTATTTCAGTGCTTTAATTTCAAGGGGGGGGTTAAAGTGGTTTTAGCTACATCTCTTAACACATATCATGAGTCCATTACCTCCTGTGTTTAGAAAAGACACTTCCCATTTACTTTTTAATATTTTAATATATCTAAATTTAGAACAAGGTCAAATGTTGCCTTGTTTCTTGAAAAAACTTAAAGATCTCCAATTTTCAGAAACAATGGTCTTCATACAGGTTTTGAAAGGCAGCTGAAGGACTAATTTTCTTTCATAGCATGCAAAAACTTGCGCTTGAAAAAAAAACCCCAAAACCAACAGGTTTATTAAGCAATAACTGCCTTCACACCTGTCTTACCACAAGCCAGAGCTTCTCCTCACTGACACCTTTGAAACCATTCCACACCAAAGAGTTAAAGTTCATCTCAGACAAGGATCAGGGCCTGCTTCTGCCAGCTTGTGGCTTCTGTAAAAGCAGTGAGAATGTTTCGTAGGTCCATACCTGAAGTATGAGCCATGGCAGCTTTTTAACAAACCAGTCAGGGCACAAACTTCCTTTTCTGAGTGAAAACCTGAGAGAGGGAAAAACTGTTGCCTGTTGGGAAAAGACGCCAACATTTGTGAGGACAAGTATCCTCAAATGTTGTTTACAGCAAGTGATGCAATATTTTTGCTCAGCTTTTCAAAATAACCTCGAGATGATGTTCCAGCAGCTCTCTGAACCCTCACAGCCCCAGCTGCCAAGCAGTTTGTGCTCATCCCATGGCTGCAATTCTGGTTTCAGACAGGGAAACTGTGGGTGAGGTAGGCAAGTTCCCATGGAAACCTGCCTCGTTTCTGCCAGGAGGAGCTAAATAAAAACAACTTTTTTTTTTTTCCCCAGAGAGTGTTGTGATGATTTTGACTCAGCATTTTTCCAACAGTTCTATTAATAAAGTCCCAAGATTTGTACCTGGGTGCTGCTGACAGATTAACACACTGATCTCAGAGTGAATGACTCTACTCCTGACTTTCTTGACAGAAGTTTATCTCAAAGACATCATTCTTTCCACCTGGGCAAACCCCTGACACTCTTCTACATAATGTCTGTGCAAGTGTGTGTGTATACATACACAAGTCCCAAAAATCCAATCTTAAAGAATAAACTTTCACTTTCTTTCCTCCAACATTCATTTGGTTGTTTTAGAGGAAGGATTACAGAATTATTACACTGACATGATTTCTCCCAGCTCTGCAATCTTTGGTTTTTTACTTTCACTGGATTTTTTTCCATGCTGCATCTTGTTCAATGTTTTTTTCTCTTTGTGGATGGGGTGATGGGAGGTAAAATTACATTTTACCACCATGAGATTTACTCATTCTACACCTGAGAACCCCCAGGGCTTAAACTACAACATGCTGCTTCCAGGGTGCTCCTTTAGTTTACATGGNGGCCTGCTTCTGCCAGCTTGTGGCTTCTGTAAAAGCAGTGAGAATGTTTCGTAGGTCCATACCTGAAGTATGAGCCATGGCAGCTTTTTAACAAACCAGTCAGGGCACAAACTTCCTTTTCTGAGTGAAAACCTGAGAGAGGGAAAAACTGTTGCCTGTTGGGAAAAGACGCCAACATTTGTGAGGACAAGTATCCTCAAATGTTGTTTACAGCAAGTGATGCAATATTTTTGCTCAGCTTTTCAAAATAACCTCGAGATGATGTTCCAGCAGCTCTCTGAACCCTCACAGCCCCAGCTGCCAAGCAGTTTGTGCTCATCCCATGGCTGCAATTCTGGTTTCAGACAGGGAAACTGTGGGTGAGGTAGGCAAGTTCCCATGGAAACCTGCCTAGTTTCTGCCAGAAGGAGCTAAATAAAACAATTTTTTTTTCCCCCAGAGAGTGTTGTGATGATTTTGACTCAGCATTTTTCCAACAGTTCTATTAATAAACTCCCAAGATTTGTACCTGGGTGCTGCTGACAGAGTAACACACTGATCTCAGAGTGAATGACTCTACTCCTGACTTTCTTGACAGAAGTTTATCTCAAAGACATCATTCTTTCCACCTGGGCAAACCCCTGACACTCTTCTACATAATGTCTGTGCAAGTGTGTGTGTATACATACACAAGTCCCAAAAATCCAATCTTAAAGAATAAACTTTCACTTTCTTTCCTCCAACATTCATTTGGTTGTTTTAGAGGAAGGATTACAGAATTATTACACTGACATGATTTCTCCCAGCTCTGCAATCTTTGGTTTTTTACTTTCACTGGATTTTTTTCCATGCTGCATCTTGTTCAATGTTTTTTTCTCTTTGTGGATGGGGTGATGGGAGGTAAAATTACATTTTACCACCATGAGATTTACTCATTCTACACCTGAGAACCCCCAGGGCTTAAACTACAACATGCTGCTTCCAGGGTGCTCCTTTAGTTTACATGGGAAAGAGGAGGAACACGAATCCTGATAGTCTTTGTGCATTAATAATTTTGAAGGAATGCAAGCTCCCTTTAATAATAGGAATTACATGTTTTAAGTTTTTCTGTAAGTAAAATTTTGTAAAGGTTCTACGCGCTCTCAATGAAATGGAAAGGATTTTGGTTTTCTCTGTATTGAGAAGTATTAGGAAATGGCTTTAAGAGCAACTTTTCTGGTAAGACAGCATTATACAATTAGATTCAACTCATTACATGATGCTTTGCACAGACATTTAGGAATCTGCAGAAATAACAATCCCTTAAAAACCTTAATAGCTTTCAGAAATATAGATAAAATAATAGAATTATAGAATGGCCTGGTGTGGAAAGGACCTTAAAGCCCATCCANAAACTGTGGGTGAGGTAGGCAAGTTCCCATGGAAACCTGCCTAGTTTCTGCCAGAAGGAGCTAAATAAAACAATTTTTTTTTCCCCCAGAGAGTGTTGTGATGATTTTGACTCAGCATTTTTCCAACAGTTCTATTAATAAACTCCCAAGATTTGTACCTGGGTGCTGCTGACAGATTAACACACTGATCTCAGAGTGAATGACTCTACTCCTGACTTTCTTGACAGAAGTTTATCTCAAAGACATCATTCTTTCCACCTGGGCAAACCCCTGACACTCTTCTACATAATGTCTGTGCAAGTGTGTGTGTATACATACACAAGTCCCAAAAATCCAATCTTAAAGAATAAACTTTCACTTTCTTTCCTCCAACATTCATTTGGTTGTTTTAGAGGAAGGATTACAGAATTATTACACTGACATGATTTCTCCCAGCTCTGCAATCTTTGGTTTTTTACTTTCACTGGATTTTTTTCCATGCTGCATCTTGTTCAATGTTTTTTTCTCTTTGTGGATGGGGTGATGGGAGGTAAAATTACATTTTACCACCATGAGATTTACTCATTCTACACCTGAGAACCCCCAGGGCTTAAACTACAACATGCTGCTTCCAGGGTGCTCCTTTAGTTTACATGGGAAAGAGGAGGAACACGAATCCTGATAGTCTTTGTGCATTAATAATTTTGAAGGAATGCAAGCTCCTTGCATTCCTTCAAAATAATAGGAATTACATGTTTTAAACTTTTCTGTAAGTAAAATTTTGTGAAGGTTCTACGCACTCTCAATGAAATGGAAAGGATTTTGGTTTTCTCTGTATTGAGAAGTATTAGGAAATGGCTTTAAGAGCAACTTTTCTGGTAAGACAGCATTATACAATTAGATTCAACTCATTACATGATGCTTTGCACAGACATTTAGGAATCTGCAGAAATAACAACCCCTTTAAAACCTTAATAGCTTTCAGAAATATAGATAAAATAATAGAATTATAGAATGGCCTGGTGTGGAAAGGACCTTAAAGCCCATCCATGGGCAGGGACACCTTCCACTATCCCAGGTTACTCCAAGTCCCATCCAACCCGGCCTTGGACACTTCCAGGGATGGGACAGCCACAGAATATCTGGAAAACCGCTTTGCCAGGCAAAACAATTGAATTAGTGTGAAGAAACAATAGTGTCAAAAGAACAGCCACTGATGAACTACACACATTAAAGGCACATATGACAGAGCAAGATAGTGTAAATAAAAAAGCTGGACACTGCTGCGCTGCCAATGAATTCTTGCATCACTGCAAAGTGTCATGCAAACTGCAACAGGAGATAAAATTTTGCCAGAGTGTGTGCTTAAAGACTTGGCACCAGCCTAATTTCATTTCATTACTGCACTTAATCACATAAAAAGCATGCAGAGCAGCAGGATATCATTTCTATCATATCTGACGTCAGCAGCTTTAGACAGATAAAGAGATATTTCTTGGTACCTCATCCCCTCAAGGTCTTTTCAGTTCAGAGCAAAGGATTCTTTGGAGTATCAAACCCAACAAAAACTTAGTTAAGATTTGGATAGGTGCTGGAAATGAGGTTGTCAGTTTTTAGCCAGGGAATTGCAGTTTTTTCCTATATAAAAACGAGGCTGGAAGTTCAAAGAGGAAGTAACAAGATTACTTTGGCACACAGGATTCCAAGCCTGTTTCTTCTCTTTCAGACTGAGGCACTCCAGCTTTTATTTAGGAATGTGAGTTGTGACAATCCCAAGTGACTTAAATGCACCACCAATGTTTATCTTGCTATTTACCCTCTCTAGGTAAATAGTCTGTATAGAGACAAATCACTTAATGGTAATAAATTTAATTTTCAACCTGATTCTAAAGCTTGTTCTACTGTATTTTGTCTTCCAACAAGGGAAAATAAGCTTCCTCCCCTCTTTCAAAATCATCCCATGCAATTTTCTACTTGATATGTCTGAAATGAAGATTTTTCTTATAATTATTTTGCAAAGATTTCTATACACAGGATCTGGTTGGAACATGAAGTTGTTTCAGTGTTAACAAAATATTCACTTTCCATTTTGCAGCAGGTTACAAAATAGCTGCTTCTGAAGAAAAAAAAAGGTGGCAGCAAGCAAGAATAGAGAAAGAGAGAAAAAATATAAATACATTCCTTTAAATCTTTGTGAAAATTAGATACACCAGCTTGTGTTGCCATAAATATTTTCTCATACTTGTCCTTTTGGCATCTCTTGTATTTGTTAACAGGTTTTATTATTTCCAAACTAATCAGGCAATAAGCACTTAGACATTTCTGCTAAACAGATGTTGTTTTGTTTGAATATAAGTGAGATATGTTATGACCCCAATATCTACACCCAGTGTTGCAAATTTAGTTTTACTCGTGGTTATTTTCAAAGCAGGCTCCCATGCTGAATTTCTTATTTACCACTATAAAAACTTGGTTATGATTAACCTTCTCTTGCCTTGGTAATGACTCACAGATTGCCAAGTATTTCAAGTTGACCTTCAATAAAATGCTTTGTTAATATGGGATACACAACAGTTTTGCTTCCTGTTTGCCTTCCACAGTCCATGAGAGCAGATTCCCTCTGTTGTGCATCACAGAGCAGGGGAAGGATGTATTGACAAAGAGCCAGAGAGATTTTATCTCTCTGGAATAAAGCCCCATCTACACAGAGTTCTGTCACACAATGTGTGTGGGATTATATTTTAATATCTCTCCGATTCTTCTGGGCTTCTTGTCTCACAGTCCTCTTTTCACCTTATTCTCTCCCAAAACATTGGATTAATTCAGTACCTTAGAAAGGGAATCACATATGAGTTGTTTAAAAAATACACCCTTAATTCCTTCCACAGTTCCACAACTTTATGGAATACAGATGACCCTGAGCTCTCTTTGCTGGGCATGTCTGAGCAAGCAAGCAGTTGAGATTGGAAGGTTATGGGGAGAAAATATCTAATACTGCCATCTGTAAACTAAAATTATAGCTAAAATAAAAAACAATAATAATAATTAAAAAGAATCTTAAGAAAATAGTTTTCTTATCCAACTTAGCAAGATACAAAAGCACCAGGAGATGTTTAATGTTCAGTCAGATGTATTTCCACACTTTTCCATGAAAATCTCTCTTGTTTAAAGAAGAAAGGTACAAACGTGTAAATATTACCCACTGTGCAGAATGAGACATTTCCTCATCAAGCTGTGCCTGTTTAATATGTAGGTTTAGATGGGTATCTATGAAAATGAAGAGTAACAGAAGGTATTTTTAATATTCAAAGGCATACTCCTGTAGCATATACTATGGTGGTTTTTAAGCCCAGACCAGACTTTTTCAAACCCAGAAATTAACTGGATTACTTGGGAGTCAGAGCAGGAAACATTTTTCAACACACAGTTGAAAATTTGTTTCTCCCAATTGCAAAATCCTGATTCTACCCCTGGGCAGAGAGTTATTATACAATACATTAAAAAGTTAATTTTCTAAAATTGAACTGAAAATCTCATTTAGGTGTAGTGGTAATGACCAGCAACTACAGCCCTTCTTCACTAATACAGAAACTTTTTACTGCACTTCAGTCTAATCTGTGCAGAAATTTTAGAATTAATAGTTATTCCACAAGCAACAAAACTGAGGGAAGAATGTTTATTTCTTAGATAAAGGTCATGCAAATTTGGTAGAACCTGTTTGGACAGGTTTACTTCTTGTCTCATCCATTAAATTATGCTTAACCTGAAAAAGATATTACGTTATAAATGTCTGTATTAATATAAGGATGAGCTATTTTTTTACTGACACCTCTAAAGGAGTATAATATAAAAAAACCCCAAAAAACAGAAAAAGCAAGTACACAGAACAAGATGACCCTGTTTTCTTAATTGGTAGTGTATTTAATTCACCTGCAACTCCTACAAAAGGTGCCTCACTCTAGAATTTCCTTTATTTATTTTCAGGGGTGGAAATTTTGACTCTGATTTCGTTCCTTTCTCCTCATAACCCCAGGTCCTCTTTCACCTCTTCACCATGATGGGAATGTTCTTGATAACTTCATTAAAACTGCCAAAATTCCCCAAAAAGTTCATTTAAAATCTGAAAGTGTTTGCCTGAATTTCCGTATCTCAGCACTTACCGATTTCAACAGATCTTAAGGAACACTTAAATAATTTATTCAAAGTTATATTTTTCTGCACTGTTTTACAGGGGGAAGAGAAAATTTTTACATAGAGCATCAAAAGAGAAATTATGGAATTTCTGCATAATGACTAATGGAAAAAAAAAATTAGCCACACATAAAACCTTGGCTTCAATCTCCTGCTTTCCAAGGTGAAAGTAGCATGGAAATAATTAGCCAGCGATAAAATTTCATCCAGGATCTGTAGTTGAAAGTGAGATTACTGATTGGCTTCTGAGATGCTGAAATATTAGTGCCTCTGTACTGGAATTGAAGAGATAAGGGGAAGAGTGAAAGAGATGAGGCTTCTTCTCTAATCTGAGGGAGTTTGGGGTTTATGTTTAGTCAGAAACCCACAAGAGCTGAGCTTATTCAGGATGTTAATGTTGGCTGTGCTGATGTTGTCTTTAATTGTAGTGATTTCATTTCAAGGAAATGCAATCAAGTTCCAGTCACACTTGGATCTCAGAGTTGCCCCCTGCCTTCACTTTTTCAATATTTAATAGGTGCTTGAAGAAGCCAGCAAGTGCTCAAAAATACAGAGGGAAAATGAGAGGAAAACTGAAATCCCTCACAAAAGATCACTTCATGGGCAGCCTGTTCTGTACCATCATTTCTAGAAGCAAGAGAAATAAGAATTAAAAAACAAAACAACAACAAAAAAAAAAACCCAAATGCACTTTATTCCTCCTGGGAATGGCTGTTTCTCCTAAAATGCCAGCTGAAAACCACTCCCAGCACCTGTGAGTGCTGTTTCCTCAACTGTTTCCTCACCCAGTGACAGGTGCTGAGCTGCTCTCAGCTGCCCACAGGACTGGGACCTCTTTTGCAGGGCCTTCAACTGAAAAAAAAGCCCATTAATGGAAAAAAAAAAAAGGCATCAAATAAAATTCTGGAATACTGGGAAACAGTGCAATTATTCTCTCTCTCTCTCTCCCATCCCTAATTTGATGAAAATATGTCCTATTAGGAAAGGGTAGACTTCTTAGCCAATGAAGGGATTTTGAAGGTGAAAAACAATTCACCAGACACTTAACAATCATATTAATTATCTATTAATGTATTTTATTCAGCTCTCATACTTAGAATAAATTAACACTATTATAATATACTGTTGCATTTCCATATGGCACTGGGAGAAGGGGATTGATGCTCATCAGCTGGAATTATAAAAGATCTCAAGGTGGAAAAGATCCATAATAACCAAGTCCAACACTCTGGTCCTCACAGAACTGCTCAAAACTCAACCATCACTAGAGAAAATCACCTAACTACTCCTTGAACTTATACATATTCTAGATATGCTTTATAAATATAATATCATACCTATTTATCTAGATATAAAATACAGCTTTTATATTTGTAGCCTAAATCCCCCAAAGACTAAATGAAAAATTCTGAAAGTAGGAGATTCAGGCCTGGGTTTTCTCAGCTAATGATCCTCAGAATGGAAGCACTGGTATGCAAGGGTTTCAAATATCTTCACTACTAAAAATGCTAGAACAGTGAACTTCTTATCTCAGGAAAGAAGCTGATCTGTTTCCCTTCAAGTTTATTAAAGTTGGGAAAGAGATTTCTCCAGGCCTAACCTTGCTGCTGCCCACAGCAGAGAGCTGTCACATGGATGGAAAGCTGCTCTCTGACAGAGCTACACTGCAACTGGAGTGTACAAACCCTCTCTTGTCGAAAACTCCAGCGATCTGAGTCCACTAAAACACCAATCTGCCCTCCAGGAAGCCTTTTTGGATGGTTTTCCAGTGCATAAATACTCACCAGTCTACGCTGAAATGTGAAGAATAGGGTTTTTCTGTCTGCACTAACTTCCTAAAGCAGCCCTACATTCCTAAATCTCGCAGATTCATCCTCCCCCTTCCCCCACATCCTCTCTTCCCACCACTCACAATGGCCTGCAAAATTGGGAGTGTCTGTGACCTGCGTGGGAACTGGAACAGGGCTGCAGAGTGTGCTTTGCTGATAAAAATCACTGCATTTCTGGGCAGAGCTGTGAGTTTAGAAGGTGACAAGGACCATTCCCACTGGATACATCCACTCTCGTTAGATAAGAACACTTTGTTGGGATAAACTTGGGTTGTTTTTATCCAGTTGAACTCTCCATGTATTTTGCCTCAGCCTTTGAGTGGTACCATCAAACCTACTCTGCTCTGCTGCTTGTGAAGCAGGGAATCCTGAAAAACCCTCTCCCCAGGAAGAGGATCTCTCCCCATGCTAAGCAGGAAAGGCAGGCAGTGCTTCCTNCCTCTGCTGCTTGTGAAGCAGGAAATCCTGAAATCCCTCTCCCCATGCTAACCAGGAAAGGCAGGCAGTGCTTCCTAGGAACAGGATTTACCTCGAGGCAGGGTCACACAGCTCCTGGGAGTCCTCTCCCTTCTAGTGACAGCACAGTCACAATGAATTCTCCATTTTAGCCCAGACTGATGGAGATTGATAATTCCCTGTTTCACTGGCCCTTCAGCCCTTGGGTGAAAATGCTCTGGAATATTAATGCTAGACTGTAAAAAATTAGTTCAGCTCAGTTGGGAAACTGCAGAGTATCCAAACACAATAATTTGGTTCAAAGAGGAATTTATCCTCACTTTGGGTGCCTGAGGTGTATTAGTGTCCAGTTACATCTAATTGAACTTTTATTTAGAGAGTTTTCCTACTCTGGATTTGGTTTCCTCTTCTGGGTTTTGTAATTTTGCTAGGAAGAGACAGATTTGGTTTCTGATTCTAAATCAGAAGGTTACTTGCTTGGAAGGAGTGAGTCATACAAACTTCACAGGAAAAGCGAAGGAAAAAAAAATTCTCAGGAAAACCCCAGCAGCAGGTGGATTTCTCTCACAGCTGTTCTCAGGAGTTCGCAGTTGTACAGTCCAGTTACACATTAATGCCTCTGAGGCAGTGTTTCTTTAGTGGCAGATTGTAATTAAATAAAATATTAAATATGAACTATATGAATACTTTGCAGGAATGAGTAGGATTAACAGCCATTTGTATAACAAAACACAATAAGTCTTATAACTCCTTAGAAATTATTGCCACAAAAGCAAGTGATTAATAATTGATGGGTGTTGAAATCAGAAGAACTACAACACGTCCAGTTCTTATGCTCACTGAATGAATATTAATGCCAAATACAATCAATTGTTACTTAATAAAAAAAATAAAAGTCCCAAAGGAGTTTTATGCCAATTATGGAAGCAAGAGAAGGTTTTTGACAAATACCATCAAATATATAAAAACGGGGATACTCCACAACACCACTGGGATGGCAAACAGAGGAGAGAAGTCACTTTGGGACCTCCAGCTGCAGTGTCCATGTGCAGGCAAGGTCCCAGAACTGTTGTACCCTGTGGGCCACCAGTCAGAGCCAGAGGAAGCCCTGAGAACGCTGTACCCAGCCCCATAAATCTCCCTGCGTGGACACCAGCAGCGCTGGATTATTGCGAGTGCACAGGTGCTAAGAGCACGAGCAGATGTTTCTAATGTCAGGATTGCCTGAAAGCAGCAGCTCTAAAAGCTCACCTTTGATTAACAGCTCATCAGTGCCAAACAAGCATGCAAAATGATGGATGCTCCTGCAGCCCCAAATCGTGGGAAATAGCGCCCAGCTATAATTGCAATCTGTATTTCACACACCCCCCAGACTGCGAGTGCTGGCTGCAGAGAGAGAGAAAGAGCAGGAAAACATTGCCCAGTTGTTAAAACCACTCTTCTGCTTGTGCTACATTGCCCTCTGCCCTCCAGACAGAGCTGCCTTTCAGAGGAGAGGCCAGGGCACCGCGCCAGCCCCAGTCCTTTGGCCCGTGCTGGTTCCCAGTGTTTAATCCATGCAGAGAGGGAGAAGCAATTCGAGAGGCTGTGAAATGCTCGGGAAGATAAATGTGGGCTGTGGATTTATTAACTCGCTTTTCTTTCTGAGCACTGCTGGTCTTTCATGATCAGCCAAAATATGAACCCTGAGAGCTCCACTACAGGGAAATTTGGAGCATGCTGGCATTTGTTCTACAGAGAGCAAGAGCTTACAGAATTCCAGCCTCCTGAGTTTCCAGGGAGAAGGATATTGTATAGGGTTTTCTTCTGTGTTCCTAATTCCTATTGCCCATCAAATCATGCAGCAGCAGAAAAGGAACCAAGAGCATAAAGGACAGAGCTACCTTGAGTTCACAGCTATAAAAGAACTTTATCTCCTTTGCTCCCTTCCCTGAAGAAAGAAACTCAGCTTTTTGGAGTACAGCACCGTGTCCCACTGAGCCAAGCTTTATCACTTGTTTATCACTTTGGCTCATTATCAGATTTAACTGAAGAACTCTGTAAACTCAAAGTGAAGGTGGGAGGTCTCAAATCTGTATGACCTAATTTTTTTAAATCCTCTCAAAAACAAACGGAGGAGACTTCATAAACACACTTAACCCACACATCCGAAAGTTAAAAAAACCTATTATGAGCTAATCAAACAGACACAAAATGGGGAGAAAAGCTCATTCTTAGCTTTTCTGCTCTCTAAGAATGGACTTTATTTTAAACATAAAAATTCATCTGTGCTGAATTGGAGCTTGAAATACAGAGCTAATTTAGGGGGATGAGGGAGAATGAGCAGTGGTGTGCACTTGACAGCTTCTCCCAAGCTTGCCATGTGAAAGAAGTGATATTGTGGAATTATCACATTAATCACAAAATAATTGAATGCCTGGCTTTTAATTTGGATGGAAAGACCAGGGATGCAGATGAGCGCCATGCACACCTTATTCACGTGCTTTAGCATCATCCCGAGCAGAAAGTTTACTGACGGAATTTTGTTGCTCATTTTCAAAACTTGGTGCCAGCCAGGGGCAAGTGGGCACAGAAGTGGTGCTGATGGGAAAAATGCAGAAGTGAAAAGTCTACAAGAATTTCTGTGGTGCTGCTCTCTGCAGCAGCAATGAAAATGATGGGGCCAACTCCCACAAAAACTTAATACAGCCTAGAGACAAAGTCTGGAAAGAGCTTGATACTAAATTATCTTTTTTTCTTTCATATTAAAGTAAAATGTGTTTAAACACTGAATAGATCACCATCCTTTACAAATATATTCTCTTAAGAAAATGCTTTAGACCATTTATTTTTTTAAATATTCTAATCAGTGTGATCACTTCAGCTACTATTTCTCTTAAATTTGCATGAGTATTACCCAAAGATAATGGCTTTAAAAAAACCCTTTATATAAACATTTATAGATTTATATAATAAATCTATAAAAAAACCTTTATAGATTTATATGAAATGCTGTATGGAAAGGAAAATAATTTATCTGCTGAATGGTGTAGGAAAATCATTTTTGAGAACTTTTCTATTATAACTCTTGTTTTCCAGGAGAATATATCTGCATCTTGTTGATTTTTGTTGAGAGGAGGGCAATGAAATGGCAATAATCAGCTTGCAGGCAGCTTTCAGTGACTTCCTGGATTACATTTCAAATCAACAAAGCAATCGTCAGGCAGAAAGTCACCGTTTGTCTACATCCAGGCTCTTGACCTTTAGATCGCCCATTAAAGAGAGGAAGACCAGTTCCTATCCGTGTTCTGGCAACAAGAGATATTTTCCTGCTCTAAATACACATTTATTGTGGAGAAGTTGCAGCCCAAGTGACGTCCATCTGATTTGGAGGCTTCCTTCCTCTTTACTGGAATAGGAAGCACATAATTGTGGGCTGGCCCATTAATTAGTTTTGAGGGAGCAGACTGGAAAGGAGGAAAATCCTGTCAGCATTGATAGAAATGCTGGACTCGAGATAACCACTGAGACAGGATAAAACGTGGTGTTGCACCTTCATGGCTTTTGATTGGGCACATTAGGGGCTGAGATGAACCCAAATCTAACAGAAGGAAGTGACATATGTCAGCTTTGGTGGCACTTTTCCTTTGTCTAGTACACAAATTACATGCTGGGACAAAAAGAAAGAAGAGCACACTTCACTTGACCTTCCATAAATCAGTGAAGTCTAAGATTGTAGAATGCCAAGAAAATGAAATGCCAATTGTTTAATTGGGGTTTCACAAGAGTAACTGCACGTGAAAGGCTCCAAAAGTGGAGTAAATTTGGCAGTCAGGCCCAAATGCTCTGCAGCAGAGAGAAGCTGGGAAACTTCCCAGGAAGTGAAGGGAAGGGAGGAGATTTCTGGAGAAACTGGTCCAGAGGGAAAGGAAGTGAGCTCCAGACACATTTTTCTGTGACCACTGGGCCACAGATACATGGCAGAAGCTCATCTGCAGCTCTGTTATTGTGCAGAAGGCCCTGAAGTCACAAAAATTCGCATCAAAAGAACACAACACAAACCTCAGGTGACACAGAAGATGCTGGTGTATATCCCCACAGCAGGACCAGTGCTGGTTAAATTCTTTGTTTTCCTGACATGTAAGTCTTGAGGAAAGATCTAGAGATGAACAACACATTACATCCCACTCTTCCCTAGAACAGGGAGGTTTTTTATCAAGAAAAGTTCACCATTGCCAGAAATAAGCGACACGAAATCTGTGTCACTGTTGTTGCAGTGAGTCAGTAGAAACCACAGCTCTCCCAGCTTCCTTTTCCCCCAATTCCCTTCAAGTGAATCCCACTTCAGATGAAGTCCATGCAAGTCAGTGCCAAAAGTTAAATTCTGTACACCTTACATACATATATACATATCCTATAAACTATGTAGGTGGCCCTCTTGGGTTTGGTTACATTTAGGACTGATAGTAAAACAAGAAAAGTTCTTTTAAAGCACAATTAAGTAGAAAAGAAAACTACAGAGAGAGCAGGAAGGTGGTTGGGACTCTATTAAACACATGTGGAAGTGAAAGGACCAACCCAAGTCTAAACAAGTGCTGGAAAAACAAAAGTGGGAGAAACCATGGTGGAGGCCAGGCCACATCAGGAGTGCTTTTGCCATAGGGAGGAAAAATGAGTAGGAGGAAAGACCTGTGTACACGGTGTTTTCACTCAGCTTTGTTCCTGAATTTTAAGTGTTCTGGCTCTGTCTCTGGAAATGGGATGGATATTTGGGAACTCACACTTTTAAATGAATGAGCACACTGGAGTTTCCTGTGCACATTCCAGCACCCGACCCACCCATGGCCCTCCCTCTCCAGCCTTTGGATCAGAGATGGAGCTGAACCAATGCAGGCCTTACCCAGGGCTTTGCTTTAAAAATGGTGTGAACACCTTGTTCTTCAGCTTCTAAAAGAGCAGACCACGCTGCTAAACACATATTTACAAGTATTTACTTGCAATTAAACCCAAAGAGAGCAACTATCCCAGAACAAGGGGTGAGTATTGGCAACATTGTGGTTTTACTGCTTTCCTGGCTACCAAATATGCAAAAATCCATATACAGGGTGGCCTGTAAAGAAGTTACAAGAAGAAATAGAACACAAATTCTGTTTCTCATCATTAGTGATGGAAAAGTTTGTGTATTTCTGTGCAAAGTCAAGTACAGAATAAAAAATACATTGGCATGAAAAGAGCAAGAGGAACAAGGGGCATGAGAAAAGAGTGAATGATAAAGAAGGTGATAACAATTGCTTTTCAAATATGTAAAGTGACATTGCAAGAACAATGAGAAAAAGATACCCTTCACATCTAAAGGAACTAGGATTTGGGGTGACAAAAAATTTGTAACAAGAGATACTTGATACAGACCCAAGGGAAGGAAATGTAAAATGGCAGCATTTTCACAGTGATTGTTATGAAGGAATCGAACAGATTCCCTGGACAGGGCGTAAAGTTTTTGTTACAGAACATCTTTGAATATAAACTAAATACCTCTTGACCTCACCTGTGCTCAAGGCAATGGGATGGTTCAGAAGACACCTGGATATCCCTCCTCGTGCTACAATTTAACAATTTGCAAAACACTTGCTGATACTTCTCATTTTAAAAATGAAAAAGGCATCCTCTTCACATAGCCTCGTGTCCCACTTTAATTTTTCACTAATTAACATCTCCCAGTAGCTGTTGCCAATCAATTTCCCCTCAGACTGAATGATGACCCAAATCCTATGCTCTGACGTACATGGACCTGCATCTCCTTCACATATTTCTAAACTGCATGTCAAATTTCTGTCATATAAAATTAAGAACAGGTTGGATCTTTCAATATGCAAAATGAAAGATAAGTTGAAGATAAAAATGTAAAAAAACAATCAAAAATTGTTAACCCACATAAGCAAATTGTTTTAATAGGGAAATACTTATTAATACTACCATCCTTTAAGCTTTTTGTGTATATGCCATTGGATTAAGTTAAAACACTTCTCAATCACCATCCTGAAAAAAAAATATATTTATGTATGAATAGGAATTAAAAAAGTAATTTAAAAAAAGAATTCAAAACCAAGTATTTTTAGGCAAGGTGTAGGTTTCAGGATCTAAGGTTAGTTGTAAATTTTGTAGCCAACTCATGCACATTTATTGCTACAAGCAAAACCTCACATGAGGCCATACTGAAATATTTAACAGGCTGTAGGTTGTCCTATTTCAAGATAATGGTTTGGCAATGCCTAACAACCCCAGATCTCAGTAACTTTAGGTTATAAACAGTTGAAAGTCTACATTCCATCCTAAAAGGTTGTCATTTAAGGTATTTGCGATTCTTGGGATACTTTTGTTGCCATATTACCATTCAAAATTTAAGTTAAAATGTGCAGTTCTGGCCTTACTAAATTCTTTTGCTGGTTTTAAGCATTAGTATGTGATTTAGTCTCTGACCTCTGGAAAGCATTTCTGCAGTTTTCCAGTGAAAACAGATAAAGCCACTCTCGCTCCCCCCTCCTCCTCACCCGACACAATTTCCTGAGGTTTAAAAGTGGTGCACTCACACATCTCAGAGCAGAAACAGCACAGAATCTTTTCCCCCTGCTCTGTTCACATTTTTCTGATTTGTACACTGATCCACTCCAGTCGAAGGAAATTGTGTCCTACATGTGACCTCGAAGTCCAGATAAATTATTTGCTTCCCTTTCTGTCAGAGGCTGAAACATCCATACAAAAACGAGCATCCCAAAGGCAGCTGAGATCAGTATTTATGTGTCTATAGGTTTGGGGTATCAGCTGTAACTTAGAGAATGATTGCAATCTGTTGGATTTTGGGTCAGAATCTGATCTTTTCCAGAATCAAGTTATGCTTGTAGAAGTGAAATCAGATTGGAGACTGATGTCTGGGTTTCAATCATTTTGCCACAGGAGGAAAAACTTTCCCACTTGATTTTAATTCACTCAAAATTAATTCTACCTGCAAAAATTAATGAACTTCTGGAGGCATAAAGTTCTAGTTATTGAGTTTAATATACATTTCAAAATGTGAATAATTAATTTGTCAATTCTGCCACCTTTTACCTCCAGCTCAAAGAACTCCAGTCCCCCCTTTCTCTGTTTGTTACCTGTGCAAGGTGAAGCCTTCTTAATGGAGTGGATCTGAACAACTTCGAGGGGGGAGTACTTTTGTAACCAGTGAAAATAAGAATTCCAAATTAATCTCAAGATGTCATAGAACTGTTAGGTAGCAGTGATCCTGACTGCTCAGAATAACCTCTGGCCCCGTCTCCCAAAGCTGTCTGATTTTCACTATGTTTAGAGACATGGAATTTTTCAAATCACTCTCAGCATAGCAGGAAACCCCCTGATTTTATGGGAATCATTATGTCCTTTTTTTCTTAATGTGTCAATCTGTCTTCTTAGAAAGGAATAAAGGATGAAAATCGTGGCTTTTTTTAAAAAAAACCCCAAGCCCAAACACTTTGAGGTTAAATGTTGTCCAATTCTAGCAGCATCCTGTTTATTACCTGTGACTCACCAAGCCCTAATGAGTCACAATCTTAAGGACACTACTGTTGCAACTTCCAGCCTGCCCAGAAAACAAAATTCTATAAATAATCAACTCCCAAGCACACAGATGCTTTTCTCCAGCAGAAAGGAGAGTAAAGCACATTCAAGAATTTAGGTGAGGACAGTTTGTCTCCTATTTATCAACCTCTAGAAAGACTCCCAGATTTTTCCAAGTTTTCATTATATTACCAACTGTTCTCTTGTTTTCTGTCTTCACTGGGTTTTGAGATCTCTCCTTTTTCTCCACACAAGGCTCTTTATTGGAAGTTTTTTATTAAGACTCAGCAATTGCTTACTTCTAAAAATAGTAACTACAATTATAAACTTGAGGGAAGCTTAAGGATCAATTACTTAATATATATTATACAACATAAAAAATGGCCTTTCAAACTTCATGATCCTTGTGGGTCCCGTCCAGCTCAGGATGATCAATGATTCTAAATTTCAAACTAGCCAGTGGCTCTAGTAAGTATTGTAACAATCTACAAACTTTTAGAAGTCTCTTGAGAACCGTGAATGTTTCCATTTCTAAATGATTCACATTTATTTTTTATTTTCTTATATTCATGTGCAGATGTGAATTATGTTCATAATTCATATATTCCTAATAGCAAATTTATAGAGAACTGCATTATAACAAAATGAGACCCCTGAAAATCATATATATATTATATTTTTAAAATGCACATAACTCATCTGCACAGAAATCAGGTTCTTCCCATATTTATGTTATAAACACTCTTTTACTGGCAAAGAATTGGTTCCCACATGCAACAAATACAGAAAGAAATGGAAAAAAAATGTTTCTTGTATTTCTTAGGGTCTCCACTAACATCATTTAAGTCTAAATGCTTTCATCTGTGATAGAAATGATGAGAATTTTAATTTCAGCCCACCAAAAAAAGAGAGAAATTAAATTCTCAGAGAGACCCTTTAAATGTTGTAAATAGAAGTCTGAGACAAAAATTGTGTTAAAAATTAGAAATTTTTAGGGGGAGGAAAAAAAAGATACACATTAAATTCTAATAATACATCGAGGTTTCCAGGTTGCCCATTTTAATCACCTAGATGTCGATGAAACAGGTGAATATTTGAGACTGCTAAACCTCTGCTTTAATGAGGTTGAGTTAATTATGAGTACAGTCACTATATTTGCTGCACTACTTTTCTAGAAAACTCACACTGAGGGTTTGTACAGCCAAATCTGCCAGAATTAAAGAAGCCAGGGAGAAATGGTTCCAGTCTATTTTTTTTTTCAGATGCTCAGTGTTTGAATGATGTAAATAATTTCATCTGGCTTAAATAGTAAGGAAATATTTAGTCTAGACTCATCAAAACACCCTGGATTCCCTTGAAAATTTTTCATTTATATAATCTGATATTTGTAAATCAAGAGAAAAGATGAAAAATAAAAGCAGTGTGCCCACTGATATTCTAAGAGGAATATCAGAACTGTGCCCCAAAGCACCTGTGAAGAGTGTAAACATTTTTCATGCACCTTTAATGCTTTATTGGCACAAGCATTGCATGATTTTGCATATTGTAATGCCTTTTGAAAAGTGCAGGAGCTGTCTTTTAGTCAATACAAAAGGTATTTAGTACACTGCATTTCTCAGAAATATTTGTGGCACTGACCCCGGTTCCAAGTTGTCTTCCAAATTCAGTGTTCAAGACTTGTTATTTTCTTGGCTTCTTTCATTATTGTCACCCATTATGAGTGAGAAATAAAAGTCTTACTCAAATAAGAAATGAACTTTTTTACCCTGCTGAGGAAAACACTCTCATTTTTGTTTGACTGTGTACAAGGATAAGAATATTTTTACACTAATAACTTTCTTTTCCCTGTGCCATGTCACAGCTCACCAGAGCAGACTTACACAAAATCTCAAGTTCTTCCTCTTAGCAACTGAATTGGGATGAATTATGCAGTTTTCAGAAAAAGAAGGGGAGAAGAGAAGCAGAAAAGAAAAAAAAAGTTCAATTTCAACTGAACTTTTAAAGTAAGGTGTCACTTTCCACAATGCACTAATTGAATAAGGAACTATAAAATATTTACAATGTGCCTTTGCTCTTCACTGGAAATTGTACCATGAGCATTTTTGTTCTATTTACAGGAGAAAGCCTTTAAAAGCCATAAAAGCAAAGGCTGTTTGGGGTATTAATCTGCAAGAAGCAATGGAAACAAAGACCATGAAAAGTATCAAAAGTAGTTAAACTACTGAGAGTATGAGACGCTTGATGTTGTGTGGGAAATATTTTTACTTCTATTATAATAATTTATAATGATTATAAAAGGGAATCATCACCCAACAGTAATGGTTCTATACAAAAGAAAATACAAAAGACTTTCTCTAACCAGTTTTTAGGTAACGTCCAGGCCTTAAACTGTGTGACAAAATTCTGAGGGCAATCCAGCCACACTAAGCACCAGAATCTTTGCTTTCTCAATGACTGGTCCAAGCTGAAACTGCATATTCTTACTCAAAACTAGACTCCAGTACCTGAACTTCAATCATGCACCCTGCAACAAATTTTGGATCATCAAAATCCAGTTGTCTTCAAACTAGAAAGAATAAAATTAAGCAATATTTTTAAATCAAGAAGATGAACAAAGCAGCAGCTGCCTTTCCTTAAACTGTGGAAGATATTAGTGTTTAATAAGCTCTGCTTTGATCATTGTGAGATCATTAGGGGCCTTTGGCTGGGATTTTTGCTGGCTTTACCACAGGATCATTTAGGGTGGAAAAGACCTCCAAGAGCATCAAGTCCAACCCCTGACCAATCCCCACCAAAGCAATGAGTGCCTCATCCAGTCATTTCCTGAACATCTCCAGAAAGATTAACTCCACCAGCTCCCTGGACAGTCCATTCCCATGTTTAAAAACCCTCTCCATGAAGAAATTCCTTCTGATGCCTAACCTGAAAATGTAACCATTATTTGAGTGAAACAGGAATGTATTTAATAATCCTGACTTCCTTTTAAAGTTCATGCACTTGGGAAGTGTTTCCATGAAGTTTTGTACCCATTTGTGGAAAGCTGTTGGGGTTTTCTCTCTCAGCACGTGTGGGATACCCAGTCCTGCAGTCATTCCCTGGGTTTTCCATGTCCACAGCAACCCAGTTGCTCCAGGGCGCCCATCCTCAGCCCCAAAAATCCCCGGGAGCCCCAGCTCTCCCTGCCACAGAGCTCTGACACAGCTCTTGGAAAGGAGGCTGATGATCCCAGCGTTTCCAGACGCTTGGTCAAGCACAAGACACCACAGGCAGCACTGTGGGATTTTCCTGGAGCACATTCAGGCTGCAACCAAATTTTAAATGTTTCCAGTTAGGGGGGATTTTTTTCTTTTTTTCCCAACTCTTGGTTTCCCTCACAGTTTTACCACTAAATTCAGTGGGGCCATCATTTCATTCTGTGCGATTAACTAATTATGAGAATTTTTTTAATTATTAGGGACCCTGCCTTGGCAGGGAGGTTGGATCAGATGATCTCCAGAGGTCCCTTCCAACCCCAGCAGTTCTGTGATTTTGTGAAATTACTGGAGTTTAACTTGGTTTAAAATGTAATCAGAATCACACATCAGAATTGTTAAATACTGATTGTATCTGGCTGTACAGAAGTTCACATCAATCACTGAACTGAAACCACAAATTTTCTTCTGCTTGCACCACCCACATGGATATCTAAACCCTGGAATTCTGAAGTGTGTTACACAGAAAAGGTGACAGGCACAAGCACAGGATGTCACTGAAGCTAATTAAAAAAATCCCCCCAAATAACAAAGTTTAAATTTACATTAAACCTATGTTGTCAAATTATAATTTGACCTGCTCACCACTGAATGAAAATTAATACACATAATTCAAAATACACACCCTGATAGGGGAAAAATTCTGATTTCCTGGATGTAATAACTATTTTGTTTGTTGATCTGAGTAAATTTGTTATATTTGGATCCCAAGCTCAGCATGACTTTCATCTTCTTAGAAGAATGAGAAACAAAACAAAGAAATGTCTTACATAATACTTCAATAGAGTCTGGGAAATTTCAAGGTTTCTAAAGTTTCCTTTTTGAAAGACACTGTCCAGTAATTAATGCTGGCAGTATTTCTCATAAATGCCAAAACATAATTTTATTAAGAATTGAAAATGTTACCTCAGAACCCAGCAAGGCTTAGAAACCTTCCCAAGTGAACTCCCCTCAACAGCTGTAAAAGGAAGTGTGTTTCTAATTCATGGCCACCATCACTAATACAAGAAAATGAAGTGATTTGGTTTGGGGTTTTGTTGATGTTTAACTTCTTTTTAATGAATGCAATGATTTTAACAGAAAGTGATTTTTTTCTGGGAAACAGAATCCTTTGGTCAACCTGAATTCAGCCATCTCCATATATACTAAAAAATATCAGAACACAGCCTTGCAAATATTTAAACAAAGCAGTTATTTTAAATTTAAAAAAAAATACATCCTTTGAGTATTCAAGACCCAAACATGAGAGAGTAAAAACTCAAATCTGACACAGGCTATGGAGAAGAAATACTCTGATGAGTGGAGAGAGTGAATAATGCAAATAATCTGGATTTTCATTGTTCCACCATAGACTGAAACTGATAATTAAAGCTGTTCACAAGACAGGATTTTGGCAGTCATTGCATTCCTTTCTCTAGATCTCACCATATTGATGGCAGTGTGTGTTTGGCTACAGAAAACTTAAAAATGGGCTTCCATATTTCAAACATAGGATGATTATTTTTCTAAAATTGATTTTTTTCCTGTGTACTGAGGTATCTGCTTCATTTAACTCAATTTCACAATTCTTCTGTTGCATTTAGGATCTAAAACTGACCAAGAAGGAAAACAAGCTGATGTTCCACATTAAAATTTGCAGCAGGAGTGCACACTGCCAGCTCTCTTACCCCTGCCAGCTGTGTCATGAAGGTCAGAAGTTGAGCTGGACAAGATACTTTTACTGCATTCAGTGTAGCTTTGGTTCATACCTGAACATTTAGATGTGTTTAGATGCTCAAACTGCTTGATTTGTATGTTTTGCTTCATTTTATGAGGACCAGACTCAACCACTGCAACCCAAAGCTCTTCAGAGCAGCACCTGACAAGTTTGTTGACCTGCAGAAAGATGTGCCACCTTTTTGCGTCTCTTTTCATAAACAAAACCCCAAGGAACATTTTTGCTGCTTTTCTTGCCACAGCAGAACATAATAAATGAAACCAGGATGGAAATGGATGAAGCTCAGAGCTTGATGTCCCTACTGATGTCACTTGGCATCTGTCACAGCTCCAAACGTTGCTGACAAGTGCTCCTGCGGAGGAGCAGGGACCCAGCAGAGCTGCCGGGTGGGACACCCTGAGCCAGACCAGGCAGAGAGGAACAGAATGTTTTGGGTTTGGCCTAAGGACCCAGATGTACTGGAAACAAACCCTCCTCCCTCCTGACTGACAGCCACTCAAACGATATTTCAACACTTCTACACTTTTGCTTTCGCTCTGAATCCAAACCACAAGATGCAGATGTGAGCAAACAGGGTTTGGGTTTGTTGTTTTTTTTTATTATTTTATAGCTAAGCTAAGGCACTGATTTGCTTATTTTTCTTTTTTTATTTTTTTTTTTCCTGTTATGTAGGAATTTTATGAACAGAGCCTTTGGCAAAGGTTTATGCCAGGCCTTCTTTGCGCCTTCACATCCAGCTACCAAATAAGATCCTAGGGAGCTTCTCCTGCAGATCACAGGTTGTGAACATCCTTTTCACTCTTTTTTTTGGTGTGAATGAGAAAGAAAGTTTGGCAAAGGCACACTGCTGCTGTTAGCATGAAGCCACTTTTTCCAGATGAAGTAAAGCAAGGTGGAAGCAGAGGAATACACTAAAAATATGTCATGCTCACTTACTGAACCAAGAGTATGGTGAAACTCATCACTGATAATTAGAGAAAAACTTGTTTAAAATCTTAACCACAGCATCCAGAGTCTCACATTTTTAATGTACTTTGGCTTTGATAGCAGCTACAGCCACAGATGTTGTGCTGTTAATGAATGCCTGGGAATGATGCTGTTTAACACCGTGGCATTGGATCCTCTCCTCAACATGTAATGATACAGATGGAGACAACTTTATTCCATCTCACAGCTCATTGCCATCACATTAATACTATTTTCCCAAAGAAATCTCTTTCAGAGAAAATATACTCCTCATAGGCAACAAATGAATCATAACTGAGTGCTCATTTACATATATATACACAGAGTTAAATCTTTTTCAGGATTTGTTCTGGGGTTTTTTTTTAAAATCAATATAATCAGAGTTGCTCAACTATTTCTTTCTTGCTGTTTTAGCTGGTTAATTAGAAATATATTTCACAACAAACTCTGATTTTTTTTTTAATCTTCTCAGATCTGCACTTTCTCTTAAGTGCTTCCTCCATCAGTAGTGGGGTGTTGTGATATGCCAGTAGATATGATAGATCAGGAGGGTTCTGAAGCATCTTCTCAGATATTTTACAGTTTACATCAATTATTCTGCCTTTAGGCTTTGGAACCCAATTAACCCATCATCTTTTCTCTTTCCACACTGACAAACCCAGAGCAGTAGGGACCGCTTTCCTGATTTGAGTGTTTCTGTTTTGTGCTCCCACTTCCAAACTAGAGCCTCTGTGCAGAATATCAGTAGCAAAGGAGCGCAGCAAAGGTGTTCAGGACAACAAATGAGAGCATAAAACAGTATTGATAGAACTTGTCCAGAAAAGTTGTGTACTTTTGAGAGTCCTTTAAGTTATATTACTTACTACAGAAATAACACTGCTACCCATCAGTTGTAGGATCTTCTCACACAGTCACATGCTGTGACTCAGTCTGAAGTTTACTGGACACTGCACATTTTGCTCACATACTTAAAATAATATCCATCCATCATGGAGGTTGATTGCCACAGCAATACCCCACATAGACAAAGTCCCATGCGTAAAAACTCTGCTCCTTTAGTTTTAGTCCTGACATATTTTCACAGCCGGTCACAGAACTGATTCCTTCACATTTCATATCCTCTGTCCTCACAATTGTGCACAAATCAAGTGGGATTCACTATTGCCTAGCAAAGCATGTGTCATGGCTTGGACTAGATAAGGGCTGCAGCGCTGTTGCTGCCAGATCAGGGGAGGGGATGGAACATTCAGATCCTCACTCGTGCTGCCCTGGGACCAGCCTTGCAGCACTACATAATGGACAGTCCTACAGTGAGTTGCATTCAGCCTGCCCTGGCTCCAGAAGGGACCCAGCAATGCCGCATCTGACCCAAAATGAAATATTAGATGAAGTCACGGTTGTGTGCAGCCTGCAGGATGTTTCACACCCATGCTGTGTCCAAGCTAAATACAGAGGAATTGTGTACAAATGGATCAGGTCACAGGTCCCAGAATGAGTGGCTAGAAACTGTTCCAAATACCTTTCTATAAAGAAAAATTCTCCTCACATACTAACACGTGTTGGATTTCCTTTCCATTTTAACACAGATGGGTACGTGAAGAATGAATAAATAAATGTAGCTTTTGACACAGGAGTGTTCCTGGAGTACATAAGGGCGACCTGAGCTTGTTGTTACATACAGTTTGCAATGTAAAAGTAGGAAAAATGGGAAGAAAACAAATTCCAGTGCTACCCATCAGTTCTAGGATGGCTTTCCATACGGTCCCATGCTCTGGCTCAGAGTCTGAATTTGACTGGACACGTCAGCCCCTCCACATGTTCATCACAAGGGCTTGAGGTGAAACAAAGCCTGCAGGACTGCCTAAGGGAGCCATTATCCTGCTCATAATTATTTTTCTCAGCATTTCCTACACTTTCCCCTCAGGTCTGTTTAGGGAAAAGGAAGCCTACAACATCTTCATCCTCCAGCTGGAGTGAGGGCATAGCCACAGTACGCTCCTACTGCACTGGAGATGATGCACGTCTGCTTGGGAAAAATAAATTTAAAAAATGAATAGTTGTTTTCAAATCTAGCCATTTCTGACATCTCTCTTCCTTCAGCAACTGCTCAGAAACACTTGCATCATGCTCCTGAGTTCAGATATTACACACTCATTTTGTTAATGACTTTTTCACTGCACTAGTCAATGAATAAATAGAAAAAAACCCCATCATATTTTAACGCTCTGCTATTAGATTTACCCCAAAAACTTTAACTCAAGATAAATTCCACTCCACCCTCCAGCCATTCTGGATCCCCAGATCTGCTTGAGACCGTGGCTTTAAAATACTGTAGAAATTGTACCAGAAGCGTTGCTTGTCACAGAACACCAGTAATAGGCCAAGGTGTTCTAAAGGCAATGATAATTTCAGTGTGAATTAGGGAATCTGCCACCAGCTGGCTGTCTTTAAGCATGTACTGCAATTCTTACAACACAGAACATTTCCAGGATGCTTTGAACATTTTACATTCTGTACTTTTTTGCCACATGTCAGAGAGGGAACGATGTAATTTTGAGATTTAGCATCAGTTCATCTTGTTGTGGGTGAGACTTGAAAGTCTTTCAGCTTTGAGCTGACATATTTACAATCCTGTTTAATTTAGTCATTTCTTTCAGTGCCTTCCTAAATATTATTTTAAAACTATGGGTTATATTTACCAGGTCATCTGATACCAACAGCAATCTCATGAACATTTTAAAAGAAAATTTGTGTTAAGCCTGAAACAGAACACCAGATATGAGCACTCTTAAATATTTCCCTGGATCCCATTCCAGTTCCCGCATGCTATACTTATATTTTGCTGAAGTATACATTCATCTGAGTAAAAAAGGAGACAAAAGCAGCAGATGTTCTTGCAAGACTTTCCATATTTTGTTGCAGCTGCTGCAAGAAGCTTCTGATAGAACAACTGATGCTGCAGCCTTCACAGAAAAGGATCTGCAGTCATATAGAAATATCTTGCAGGAGGATATATTTAAAAAGCCCCTCCATATCCTACCAGAAGGACACCCAATCACACAAACACATCTATTTGTGTTTAGTTAAAAGTAGAGGCCAAGCTTTTAAATAATTCTTTCCTTTCTACTTTGCCAGTGATCTCAGTTTAGCTACAAAAATCTCTGCCAGAGCTGCAGAAAACTGATTCCTAAACAGGGGTTGGAAAACAAAACTGTTCACAATTGAGATATCTGGAGAGGTGGTGAGAGACAAATACGCCAGTAAAGGATGCTGAACATTTTTCTTCAGTGATTCTTTACTTTGAAGGAGCTGGCATGGTTC
This sequence comes from Aleadryas rufinucha, assembly GCA_013397815.1. Classification (NCBI taxonomy): domain Eukaryota; kingdom Metazoa; phylum Chordata; class Aves; order Passeriformes; genus Aleadryas; species Aleadryas rufinucha. The sequence continues at coordinate 51,253 of VZTH01006151.1, forward strand.
TCGACCAGCAGATTTATACACAATATTCTGCACAGTTTTTTAACAACATCCTAATTTGCAATCTGCCAGGGACTGGGTGAGAGACAAACCTTCAATGTTTTTTTCACATGATTTCTAAATCCGTCCTTGATTCCATTTTGTTTGCAAGAGAACATTTTGTGAAGCTCTCATTCTCTGCTGAAGGAGTTTCTGCACATCAAAGTGTGAAAATATGCTCTAATGACAGCTCCTTATGTTATATTATAGCATTCCACACTAACAGGATGCTCATTTAAAAATGGGTGGGAGATGCAGTCGCACATGTGAGTTACATAAGAATTACATCAGCCTTACAGAGTGCTTTGCATGTCACTGACAGAACAAAAGGAGCATTGGGCCCCATCGATTTTGAGAAGTTTTGCTTGGTTTTAGTTGAATAAAAGACTCTAGAAAAACAGCTTTCTAGATGGAGCAGCTCAAATATTACCAATGGAATTAGTGCCTGGTGTCCTCCTTCACCCTCTCTTCAACAACCATTTTTCAATTTTCAACTCCACCCCGTGGAAACTAAGACAGGAGGGCCAATGTTTCTTGTTCTGTGCTTGCATTTCTCACACTATGGCCCATTCCTAAGCCCACAGCAGAAAATATCCTCAATTTCTGTGCAGTTCTCTAAAAGAATTCCCTACAGGGGCAGCTGGAACAATACTCAGAGGCTGGTGACGTGCCCTGTAAGAATTCCAGAACTCTTACAGGGCTTATTTTATGGTATTTCTAGGCTAATAGCATTCAATGGAAGCGTCATTTCTAGAGTGCTGTTTCTCACACATACAGTAACCAGGTAATGTATGAACCTTTAAATGTATTTTTCGGAACTAGATTGATTCTCCGAGTTATTTGTGCAAACAAGAGTGACAGGAACTCCAAACGCAGCCAGTAACTGGAAGGACAAGTAGCTGTAGACAGTTTCTCTGTTTGAAATGCTGCCCCCAGAGAAGCTTACAGGATTTTTTGCATTGACCTCCCTACTACCAATTTTTGCCTTTTGTGTCAAATATGAAGTTATTTCTACCCCAGGCTCTCTGAACATGTTTGGAAACATCTAAAGCTTGAACTACAGTGTTATATCTGTCCTGGTGAAAGATGGCTGTGTCAGAAAAAACTGGGCAGACTTCATCCAATCACCAAATACTAGAGTTTGTTAAAAAATTTAACAAATACATCTTGCCACTTCCATGTGCTGGGTTACTTCTCACATCAGAAGTAGTGAAAACAAAATCTGTGCAATGCTGCTCTTCTTTTCCTCTTACATAGTGTAAATTTTTGCCTTTACAGAAAAAATTCTTAGCGTGTTCTGGATATATAATATTATCAGTCAGTAAAAATGAATTTTTATGTGAATATATATGGGGTGGTGGATTCTAACATTGCTCTATACTTCACAAGTAGCTTCTCACCTACACAGACTGAGTCTTTAGAGCAGAATTTTGAACACCACGGTACAATCTGACCTTAATAATACTGGTTTTGTTTGAAAAAGAACCATTTAAATCTATGAGTGAATGAAAATGATATCACTGCAAACAGGGCTGTTGCTTGTTGCTATCAAAAGGAGGTCGAGTACAGTATCCATTAAGCACAGGAAATAAACAGAAACTACTTTAAGAGTAAATAAAACACAGGCAAAGATTCCTGTGGCTGCCAGCCCGGTTCAAGCCAAATATTTTTACAACTGACCTCTCACTTCTTGGTCATGGATGATTCAGAGACGCCACACTAAATACACAAATGCGCACAGTAGTGTAGTCTACAGCAATAATACAATTAAATAAAATAGTCATTATCTGAACAGGAAATGCAAGGAAGATCTAAATATTTTCTACTTCAGAAGGAGAAAGGTCAGAAGGATCAGTGTCTCGCAGAGTTATGCAACATTAACTGATTGCAAGCACAAGGAAAGAGCTGGTCAAGATTTCACTACCATTTAACCACTTTTTTTTTCTTTCTGCAGCCAAATTTTGCTGTTTTATTTGATTACTATTGCTGAGACCTAGAAACTGTGGACTGTGTCAGAGGACTCATCAAAAGACAGAGGAATAATGAGGGATATTAAAATCTCTAGAATTTTCCCTGTTTTAAAAAAAGAGGGATAAATCGCTTTCCTCTGAATGAAAACCATACACAGATTTGTTATCACACAGGAGAAATTTCAGTGCTTAAATGTTCACTGATATGTTACTTTAAAAACAGTAGGATTAATTGGAAAAACAGTCCCTGTCTTTTCAGGCACCACTCAGCAAAGTGTGGCTAACAGCCATGGTGATCCATTTGGACAGAGGATCTGCAGCACCTCAAGCCACAGTAACTGAATATTGAGGGGTTCTTGTCCTCAGACGTTCCAAACCCACAGACTACAACAAAAATAGCCAAATTCCACACTGTTATTCAGTATTAAGGCAATATAGAACCACCATTAACACAGAAAAGAAGGATGATGCACTATTCTGAAGAATTTTATGCCTCTGAAGAGACATGCTCTTACCTGAAAGTAGAATCCTCCAGAAGACCAAGCCAAAGACACACAGCAACTGCCAAGAGAGTGGCTTCAGGTGCTTTTTAAAGACCCCACACCAGGAATAAATTTGCAGTTATTTGCCACAGCTGAACCCCATCTCCCCACAGCTCTGGCAATCCCCCATCACTGCCCCTAGAACAAGGGAAACACCTGAAAAATATTTTACATTTAAGCCACTGTAATCAATATCAGGAAGGCTTTTTTTTTTGTTCTCTTACCTACCACTATGCAAACAAAGTAAATTGCCAGGGTACCAGAACTAAATGATGTAAATCAAGATCTCAAGAATGAGATCCTCAGGTCTGGTGCATATGATTTGTTCTCCAATAACAAATGATGCTTTTATTAGGCTCATGATGATGGGAAGATTGAGTCTTTAACTTCAAGTGAGGGCCTGCTCTGAGGAAGGAGCCTGCTCAATTCCTTGAGCATGGATTTAAATTGTCCTTCACTTCTTTCAGAATTCATATTTCTGTTCTTAATTCATGCTTGAAGATTTGCCCCCTTAGGCAAAAAATCTGAACAGGAAAAGATTCCTGATAATAAGGACAATGTAAAACTTACATTTCACTGAATGCTTACCATTTTCTCCCATTTGGAATATCAGTTTTCATACTATTTCCAGCCAGGGTGCATTTTTGCTTGAATTAAACTGTTTAGCCACATGTGCATGCCAGTTTAAATAGTGCTGGTTGGAGAACGTTATTTTCACCTTTATTGGACAAAAAGTATCATAGGAAGTTGCCTCCCCCTGGAAATTGAACCCAGTTGGAAATAAATGAACTGGGATACAGCCAGGCCCGGAAAATGTAAAACAAAAATTTACTTAGCAGAGAGGTGCACATGTTAAATGCTTCAATGCAGTTATCTTGTAAGAAAATGGAATTATTTCTGTGGCTATATCCCATGAAAATAGCTGGATTTCACAGAATTTATTTCATAATGCTACTTCCATAGATGCAGCAGGATACTAAAAATATCTGATTTTAATGAGATAAAATATTCCTTAATAATGCACCTCCTACAGTCTCCAGCCACAGCCAGTGTCCCACTACAACATATTTTATGTATTGAGAGTATAAATGAGAATTCTGGCCTCATGGTTTGCAGGCTGGGTACACAGAGAGGAAAAGATGCTCATCTTCATCCTTATTTTGTTTGTGAACTGACTTCAGAGGGTACTGGATAAAATCCTAAATGATTGCCTAAACAACACTCCGAACAAAGTTAATAACTCAGGATATGTCCCCTGACTTCTAGGAGTAACTACAGATTGCAAATTCCAAAGAAATTTCCAAAGAGCAGAAGCCACAAAATCCCTGCAGAGCCCCAAGAACAGGTTATAGAGAAAACACTGCCAACTTTAGAAGAATTTTACTAATTAAAAATAGCCCATAGGACGATTCCTCTGAAAGCTTGGAGAAACATGTTTTTTCAGGAATGTGCTTCCTGAGAAAAAAACAAAAAATTTTCTTTATACATGATGGTGTGTGCTTCACACCAAGCAACATTCTTTTCCATTTTTCATGCTATTCAAATTTGAAAATGTGATTCAGTCATCCCAACTGTTATGTTTTTAATACCTATATTTATTTGATGATGCAGCCTATGAGAATATGCAAGCTCTTGCTACTTGGAAGAAAAGGCCTTCTTTTTTTTTTATTATTTGTATTTAAATGTTTGACAAAATAGTTGATTTTGACAGCCATGGTGATAAATCAGAGAGTGCCATGAAATTGCTCATTAATGTGGTTAAATTGTTAGAAGACACTTTTGGTCCAGGTATCTCTCTCATCTTAAATGCCACACTTTCCATCAGACATCCTGTGGCTGAAAAATTCCTAGGACTACATCCCCTTTGGGGGATATAAGTTACACTGTTACACTAACAAAATTTGGGATATGTTCATCTCAGCTGCATATTTCTTAGCTTAATTGGCTCAAAAGGTATTTCAGATTTTCATTGCTGCCATAATTTCTGTGTCCACATCTTGTAAAACAATTCAGACCAGTGGGCAGCCATATCCCAGGGGAATCAAGAGTGAATGTAATAAACCTTGGCCCATTTCTCAGAATAAGTCAGTGAGGATTGCTTTGAAAACCCTGCAAGATAAAACTGTTATAGATATTCTGGATATCTTTACATCTCCTATCAATCACACAGGCCTGTCAGCAAATTATTAACAAGTGAAATGCCAGCTGTAAGCAAGTCATTTGTGAAGCTGTGGGATTTTTGCTTTCTTTCCTTCCTTTTTTTTTTATTTCCTGCACAACTTTTTATGGATTAAATTCTTGGGAGCTTAACTCTGGCAGCACATCTCCTGTGTGACAGGTGAGACTTGTCTGCAGGAAAAGAAACCATATTCTTAGTCAAGCAGTGTTTTGGTACCAAACAAATATACTCTAAAACTTCTCCTCAGCTGGACAGGGGAGAGAAAATATCACGAGAGGTCCATGGGTAGAGATCAGGGCAGGGAGAGATCACTCACCATTTACTGTGTGGGCAAAACAGACTCAGCTTGGGGATATTGGTTTAATTACAAATCAAATCAGAGCAGAACAGTGAGAAATAAAAGAAAATCCTTAAAAAACCCAACCTTCTCTCTGACCCTCCCTATTTCCAAAGTTTTGCTTTAATTCCAAACTGTCTCCCTCCTTCCCCCACCCAGCAGCACAGGGGGAGGGGGAAGGGGGGTTGTGGTCAGTCCATCACACGTTTTCTCCTCAGGGGAACTCCTCACACCCTTCCCTACCCCAGTGTGGGGTCCCTCCCACAGGACACAGTCCTCCATGAACTTCTCCAGCCTGAGTCTTTCCCACACATGCAGTACTTCATGAACTTCCAGAGAACCTCTGGGGTTCTGAACGAAAGGCCAAAATGAAAGGCAGAAATACATCAGCAAAGTGTTGTGACAAAGTTTCCATCAGAAATTTACATATCTGGAGCAAAAGAAATTATCAATGCCCCAATTACTTTAATCATATGATATTTGAAGTGCTCTGGAAGAAACACCTGGGTCATCTATGATTTAATGATTGTATTTTACTGTCTTGACTGCAGCTGATTTTCCCTCGGTTTCTCAATTTGTACCCACTAAGACACAGTTAACTGAAGGTCCTGGCTTCACCCACCCCCAGTTTTTCTCTGTTACCACAGCAGAAACAATGAACAGATGACAAAAAAAAAATTCCTTTTCCCAACAGGTCACTCTGATATTGTACTCCAGAGGGCACCCATGAATGAATGGCAAATGGCCACTCGGAGAGTTGCCAAATGCCATTAATCAGTGCACCAATGTGGCAACACTGAGCTTTGTGACAGGCATGATTTAATCTATTGTTTGGTAATCAACCTCATCTATGGACATTCTGTGGCTCTTATAAATCCAAGAGTTATTGTTGGTCTTTTGGAGCAGAGCGCTTCCAGAATGTCTCACTTAATAATCACAAATTGCTCTTTTCTCCAGTCAAAGAGGTGAACATTTCCCGATTGTTGGAGAGAACAGATTATGTCAGCTGGACCCAACAGTGTGTGCTTTGTCTCACTGAATCCTGCTGTACCCCAACCAGCCCTCCCAAACCTCCGTGCAATATCCACGTTGGAAGTTGCTCCCCGGGAGCAGTGGATAATAATGTCATTCATCCAGTGCCTGATTCAGATTTAATCACTGGAATGACTTACCCCCCAATTAAAGGGCAATGTTACTTCCGCTGGCTATTGTTCCTCTGATTTACAACCTAGTACCATAAAGTTCTCAAAAAAAACCCCCAAACCTCTCTCATCAGTATGCAATATTTAGGGGATTACTTCATCCCTGACTTTATCTTCTGAATTAAGACAAATTATCCATTTGATGAAGGAAGGAGTGAATCATTTTGTCCTTTTCAGAATGTACACACTCAAAAGTTTTTAAATATTCTGAATTTATATTGAGACAAAGCTCTCATTTATAATATGTCAGATTGCAAAGCTGAAGCCTATAAAATTGATACTTTTAAAGATGGAAACGATAGCTCCCAAATAAAATGGATCAACCAACTCATGGAGTCTCCCTCACTGGAGATAATCCAGAACCTTCTGGACACAATGTGGCACCCTGTGCTCTGGGATGACCCTGCCTGAACAGGGTGGTTGGACCAGATGACCCCACTGGGGGTCCTTCCCACCTAACCCATTTGGGGATTCTGGGATTCTCTCTGCCTGAGACAGACTGGGGCTGCCAGATCATAGATTCATAGACAGAATGGTTTGGGTTGAAAGGGACCTTAAAACCCTTTTTGTTCCATCCCCTGCTGTGGCAGGGACACCTTCCATTATCCCAGGCTGCTCCAAGTCCTGTCCAACCTGGCCTTGGACACTTCCAGGGATCCAGGGGCAGCCACAGCTTCTGTGGGCACCCTGAGCCAGGGTCTCCCCACCCTCACAGGGAAGAATTTCTTCCTAAGATCTAACCTAAATTTTCCATCTTTCCATTTGAAGCCGTTCCTCCTTCTCCTGTCACTCCAGGCCCTTGTAAACAATCTCTCTCCATCTTTCTTGTAGCTCCCTTCAGGTCCTGGAAGGCCACAGTCAGTTCACTCTGAAGCTTCTCTTCTCCAGGCTGAACAATCCCAATTCTCTCAACTTTTCCTCACAGGAGATGTGATCCAGGTGTGGGACAAGCAGCAAATCCCTGCTCTGTGGAGCAGCAGTCAGGAGGCAGAAGGGCATGAAGTGCCCATATTTGGGGAATGAAGAAAGAGCAGAAAAAGCACACAGTGCTGGTACACACTCCATCAGTGTCTAAGGCAGACAGAATTAGAGCCAGGCTTTATGAATCAGACTCTTATTAGTGAAGCAAATAGGAAATAGGGGCTGTTTTGTGCTTTGAACACAGTGCGGGTTGCACGGAGGGATTTAAAAAGCCAAAACTCAGCTTCTGAAACTGGACAGAAAAAGAGGTAGAGGGGTCATGAACTTTTTGTATCCAGCTATCTTGATATGATTTTTCTTTATTAAAAATAGAATAAGTTGGTTTCAGTGAAACATCTCCAGTGATGAACTATTCTGATTCAAATAAATGAATCAAATTAACTGTTTACATTGGTTGTATCAGAATAACACAAAATCCAGTGGCAAAACCAATGGCAGTACATGATCAAAGCAAATGACCCACAGGGGCAGCTCTTCTGCCAGATCATGTTTCCTTAGCAATATGGTTTATTGAACCAATATTATCAAACTTCAGCACAGTTGCAGAAGCATGAGAAAGATTAAAAACTCCTGGGAACTGTATTACAATTAAATGGTTACAAATTACAGTGCCAGTGGAATTTAAGATTAATCCAGATGGATCTGCCAGATCCAAACCTGCATTCTGTCTGGTAAAATGAGTTCTACCCCAGATAATTTAATTACAGTTATGGTGACTTACAAGATTCATGGATTGTCCACAAGTACGGAATGCATCTGTTTTGACATCCATGTACATTTTTCTACTGATCTCTGTGTTTTTAACAATAAAATATATATGTTTGAGAAAGAGAAACACAATATGCAATAGGATTAATAGTTATAAAGGCAGTTATTTGTAATCCCCTCAGTATTACAGCCTGAAGATAATTTAGTGATGAGTCAAATGGTCTCCAGTGTAAATCAGGAACCAAATGGCAGAAGAACTGGTTTTTAAGGGCTGGAAAACTTGACATATCTGAGGAGTTCTTCAAGGCCTGAACGGTGTGAATAACGTTTAACTCACAGCTGTTATGAAACCAGTTTGACTGGGGACACATCGAGGGCTGGAGTCACCACCCTCTTCCCTTCTGATCTTAATTCTTTAACATCTGATGGATTTCATCATAATGAGCCCCTCAAGGCAGTTGTTTTGACTTAATCAAGCTAAAGCAGTGAGAGATTCCTCAGTGGAGCCCAGTTGTGCATTACCACCTATCTTGATGGGTTTGAGGCACTACTGGAGTTCAGAAATTCCCATCACATGTGCATCCCAGACAGTTTGGGTCCAGACTTCTGCAAATTGTTGGAAGCAAAAGCTGTGCCTGTAACCGTATTTTAAGGACATCCAACACCTTCCATGTCTAATCCTTCCAGCACAACAGGAAAAAGTGGGGCAGCAGTTCTGTTCTATTTGCTAAATAAATATAATTCAATATATTACACTGTGGAAACTGCAATGCCTCAAATTCCACCAAATATATAGAGAAATAAGTGGATGTGGGTTTATGCTGAAATAGCTGGAAATTCATATGCATAATTAATAAGTTGTGGCTAATGAACCCCAATGAAACACACAGGTTTTAAGCTAAGTGGCCTTATTGCAAATATTTAAATAATCCTCATCCTCCTCCAGCTAAAACAGAGCAGATTTTGTGACTGTAGTTTTAGAAAAAAAAAAGACCTTAGTTGAATGGACATGGAAATTACTTATGAGATTCATGTTTTACAATTCATGGTCCTTCACTTCATACCATAACAGTCTTTTCACCACCTCTGGTTTTCAAATTGTGCAAAAGCTCTACTTGTTTCAATATTTAGAGAAAGCTCTTGGCACTGGACATGACACCACCATTTTTTCTTTTCTTTTCCCATATCCAAGATGTTGGCACATTTTAAACATCTGTTCTCAGGTAAGTAAAAACTTCCTAATTGTTTTGATCCATTTTCTAGGTGTTTTTTGCTAACTATCTTGGATTTTTCCCCTAGCTGTGTGAGACACTGTAGTAACAGATATAAACAAACTGAGGGCATAAACAGGAATGTCCTCTGCTCCAGGAGTTTTCTTGTTGCTTTGTAGTCAGCTTAGTAAATAAGGAGTAGAAAGCAGAGGAGCCCAGGAGCCACCTGCATTTATTTTGCTGGAAGGAGGGTTCTGAGAAAAGGGAAACGAGACTGGAAGTTCAAAAAGAAAAAGGAAGGAAATGTGAAACATGCTCACGCAATTAACCGTGGTTTTAGTGATTAATGAATTCTGAGTCTTGGACTTGCAGTCCTAATATATGTAATCACATACTGGATGTTCAAAAATAACTTAGGGAAAGGTCCTGTTTTGTTTTGGGGGATTTTTTAAAGAGTATAATATTAGATAGCCTAAACATAGAATGATGCTGATCAGAATACAGGCTCAGATTAGTTTTACTACTTTCAGGTCTGTGCGATTTTTGGTGCAGGTCAGGAAAAAAAGAATAACCAAAAGCCCAAAGCATCCTCAGTGGCACTTTTGAACCACAAAAATAGAATTTATAAAGTGTATGATGGTGATTATACAGTGATGAGCTTATATAATGACATATGTCATGTAGATAATTCTGTACATTTAAACTAAGATTACTTTCAGTATGGAAGGCAAATTTTACCTGAAAATATAAATTCTCACTTATTTAACTCTGTGAGATAAAGGTACTGCTTCTCATCCCCCTGTTTTGCTGAAATACATCAGGGGTCCTTAGTCACTCATCTTTTTTTAGATGGAATTCCTTCAGTGACTCAATAGGATCCAACATACACTTTCTTTATTGTAATTTATCCTAAATTCAGGGTGAGTATCTCAAATACTCCCAATACACCCCTTTGCTCCTAAATATCCTCTTCAATATTTTTAGCTGTGACTCACCAGAGGCACTGAAATCCTGAGCAAGAAGTGGTGAATGAATTCCTCTTTCATTACAGGAACAAAGATAAGTTCACAAGAGTACTTCCAAATATGTGAACATTAAGGAAAAAAGATTTCCCCTTTAGCAAGAGGATTTGGGGACATACACTGAATAAGGCTGCTTCTACATCAAGGCCTTGTCTTCAGAGGAGGAAATGACCCTTAAATTAACTCTGACTTAATGAACTATTCTTCATAATGACAAAATACACTTTATACAGCTCTTTGCCATGATTTTCATTGCTGTGTCAAGAAGAAAGGACTCACTTTTCAAGGAGCCAAGGACAGAGAATTTTTCATAAGCTTCATGGATAAATTGTCCTCCTTCCTATAAAAAATTTTCTAATTATTCTAGTTGTTTTCCAAACAAATTATGCAACTCCTCAAATAATTTTGCTATGGAGGTCTCTCTGGTTTTAAAACATTTCTTTCCCAGATTCTCAGTGCTTCTATTAAATCTTGTCCTAAAACAAACAAAAATGTTTCATTTTTCATATTCTTTTATGGCACTCCTCACTGCCATACCCAGGATAAAAGATTTCTTTCTGCTGAAGACATTCAGCACTAGTGAACTCAGTCTAAAGATCTTTAACATAATTGTTGATGAGTTCAAGTTCTAACGAGTGCCTTTTGGTAAGTAATGATTTTATAAATATACTGGTTTGTGTTTAGAAATATTAATTCTACAATGAAAAAGACTGAAATTCACCATCTTGGCCAAGTCATCAGGTAAAGGGGTAAATTGCAGAATAAATCGGAGTAAAAACTTGGTCTTGAGGTCACTGTTAATTAATGTGAATTAAATCATTTTGATAAAGCTATAAGAATACAACTAGAAATCTGTTTAGATTCAGAAAACGTAGCTGAGGTGTTTGAACAAAAAATGCTGCAAATTTCTACCAACATAAAGTAGAATTTACATGTTGACGTCATTTTTCTTCTGGGAAATCAGACTAAACCATCCTACTCACAGGGCAGATCACATTTAGTACCAAAACTGCACAGAAAGGAATGGTTTAGAGAGAAGGCCTGAGAGATCTCATTCAAAATCACAATAGTAAGATTTAGGAACAACAGCCCCCTTATTTCAGAGGAAAAATACTGCCAGAAACTTCAGTGCGAAGCAATGCCTGAAAATGAGATATTTCTGAGATTTCTATACAAGTTCTGATGTTTCATTCAGCACAATTACATGACTTTCCATGTGGTTTTGAAAAAAAATGGCGTTATGGAAATTTCTGAGGATGGCTTCTGAGGTTTTGTAGAATTGCTGGTATCAGTCTGTTGTCCAAAATGTTAAATCAGTGAAGTTGTGTTAAAGATGATTCACGTCTTCAGAGAAAACACTGGATGGGCCAAAGTCATGCTTGGTGCAACTCCAATGCATTTAATGGAGTTACATGAGGGATTGATTTTTGTTAATCTTGGAGCAAACTGTTCAGTTACATTAAATTTTAGCTGAAAAAATAATAAACTGAGAAGGATAACACGAGGGCTTGGAGCCTTGGGGCCCACAGGCCTCAATCCTCATGGACACCATGAGCTCATCTCGAAGGTTGGTTCACAGATATTAAACAAATTGACTTCCACCTCCTCCCTTGGAAATGGTGCTGCAGTGGGACTCTCCTCTGTTTGTTCCTGTTTTCTCAGGGATGAGCAACTGGAGAGACTTGTCCCCACTGTGGGGAGGTGATCCAAAATAAACCTGGATCTTTTGGGAAGGCGGCACAGTTATTGCAGGAAGGCGTGGAATGGGATATGTGGATTTCTGAGTGCTCTGGGTGCCCATCAGCTGCTTGCACAGTGTTAAATGCAAACAAACCATTGCTCTGATGGCAACAGATGAGAAACTTCAGCTTTTCACCACAGCAAACACTTTGAAAGTGGGCCATGAGAAATAATTCACTTTCAGCCCTAAGGAAGACACATTGCACTTTATGCAAAATACAGCTTTTCCTCCTGCAGCCACACTCCCAGGAATCCACCCAGTGGGATCAGTCAGTTCTTAGATGGTTCTCCCCAGGCTGTGTGACAAAACAACTCGAAGATGCTCTACAGCCTTGATCAACACTGGCTACTTGAGGCCCAACATCCCACACCCAGCAGGGGCTGGAACCTGAAGAACCCAGTCCAGGGAAACTTCTTTCTAACTCTCACCAGGTGGAAATCCCCCTCTGTTCAGAAATGGGAAGATTTGAAGCTGACATCATTTTTTGGTTCCCCTCCTCAGCCTCCACCTAAGGACAGCAGATGTTCAAATGACGTGCTTCAATAATAAAAACTGGAAAGTTGTATACATTTTTTTTCTTCTTTTCAATCTAGACACTGAGAGAAAAAGTTAAAATGATTGCTTTTACATATTTGCTGCAAAAAAAGATAATGAAGGTTTTTGGTACAGCAAAACATTGCTGCCTTTCACGTACAATTTGATCAGCTTGTGGCAGGACAAACCCAAAGCATTTGCAGCAGCCCTGGCACTTCAGGGTTTCATTGAGTTGCTTCCCTCACTTAAGTACAGCAGGGACTTTTTAATCTTTGGGGTTTTTTTTTTCTCACCATTCACAAGCCCACCCAGGCAGTGTGTAATTCATCCAGACAGGAAATATTCCATTGTGTGGGCCAGAGTCCTTGGAAATGATTCACTTGTACCTGAGTTCAAAGCTTCTGGCATAGATCTATGGTACATTCTAGTCTGCAGTCATTCTTGCCTCAGACTTCTGTGTTCCATGCAAATCAGCTGCTAGAGGAAAGCTTATGAAAGTTCAGTGGCTTCAAACTATCCTGGATTTAAAAGTTCATCTGGGATTTATGAAAAGGAAACAGAGAATAAATCTTCTAGGGGCGAAACCCTGCAGGAAAAGGCTGCATTTCATGCAACTGCCAGCCCAGAAGAGAAAGTTTATTTTCCCCCTAGGCTGTAAAGTGATTTGAAGTCCAGTATCTTAACTCAAGCCATAATTATGTATACATAAGATTACACCCCTTTCCCAGCAATCTTCTTCCTGGTTTATCCAGTGCTACAGTGTGGCTGCTCAGCACAGGTGGAGGAAATAAGATAAACACCACCTTCCCTGCTGTTCTCCTGTCTTCCTCTTATTGCTTGCAATGAAGGCATCTGTGAGAAATCCACATCACGCCTGGATACAAATAGGAAATCATTTTCCCATTGCATGGAAATATCAGAGATGACTCTCTGTCGCTCCTCTCACCTGATATATTTTGCATCATGTTCAAAAAAAATCCCTTGGAAGTGCAATGTAACAGAAATGTAAGAACAGTGAAGGGTAAAAATCCACATCCCTCAGTGACCCAAAACTTGTAATATTACAATTCTCCAAGAAGCAGCAAAGGCAAGACTCTAAACCCATAATTTCCCTCAGTCTCAATGTTTTTCTGAATCACTAAACATATTATTAAGTGTTTGGACAGCACCCTCAGGCACAGGGTGGGATTATTGGGATGTCCTGTGCAGGGCCAGGAGTTGGATGATCCTCGTGGGTTCCCTCCAGCTCAGGATATTCTGCAATTCTGTGCATTCAGATGTAATATTGTGAACACAATATATTAAGGAAAAGTCTACAGTCTTTGGCAGGCTCTGCACCAAAGCATCATCTGCATCAAAGTTGCTCTCCTCTCATCAAATTCCTGAGCTCTCTAATTTATAGACCTGCCTTCAGCAACCTGAGCAGATGTACCCCACTGAAGCACCCTAAATACTTTTTTTTAATCCATTCTAGGTGATTTGGAGCATTTCTTTAACATCAAAAATGTCAGTAGAAAACAACTGGCAAAATAAGGTGCACACTTTGCAGGATAGAATCATTACATGGCATGGACCAGCCCTTCTGTTGGGATCATTGAAATTCCATGAGTTCACACTAGAGATCACCATCAGATAGAAGATTAGAGCAAGCAAATGATGCAGAATTGCAGAGGACAAACATGGAGCTCCATCCTTTATCCCTGTTCCCAATTTCCAGCATCATTTTGCAAGGCAGTTTGAAAGGAGCTGAGGTCAAGCTGGAATTGGTTACCCAGGGAAGCTGTGGCTGCCCCTGAATCCCTGGAAGTGTCCAAGGCCAGGCTGGACAGAGCTCTGAGCAACTCGGGATAATGGAAGGTGTCCCTGCCCGTGGCAGGTTGGGCTTTCAGGTCCCTTCTAACCCAAACCATTCTGTGATGATTCTGTGATTCTATGAATGACTCAGAAGACCTGGATGGAAAAATATGGATCAAATAACATGCTTGAAAAGCAGAGGTCTGAAGACCATGGGGTCTTCCATTTCAAAATTAATTGGTTTACTGTGGGAAAATAAAAAGCACAAACATCTTTTCCAGTTTCTTGGAAAAAAACCCCAATGTATGATGATCAGTAACCCAGCTAACTAAAGTTTTCAGAACAGCTGACCAGCATTTTGTAGAAACGCATTCAGAAACCAAAATTGCTCTGACTAACAAGAGCATTTCTTCATGGGAAATTACCCTCAATACAATGAGAAATTTTTGCTACCAGCTGAGGCCATGTAGTTCTGGAAGGAAAACACAGTGGGAAAATGTCTCATATTGACAGCTCCAGGTGCACAAGATGTCAAACAACAGCAGACTTTTCAATAGTCTGCTTCCTAAATCATTGCTTCTGCATCAGAATTCTATACCCTGATTTTGCAAGGTTACCTTCTATTTTGCTTCCCAGGTCTCTTTATTTTCTCTCACTTATTGTGTAAAAAATGTGAAAGTTTTGACCTATTCCATTTGTCTTGTAGATTTGAACTTGTGGCTATTTACTCATAGTGATTGTTTAGATACAAACAGGTAGAAAGGAGTAGCAGGAGTCAGAGGAGAGAAGATGAAGAGACAAGAGAGAAAAATCCAGCAATATTTATTTTTCAAAGATTTTCTCTGAGGAACTAGGCTGGGTCACAGGGATATGTATTAAGTTTCTGCCTCATCAGGCAACCTTTGGTGTGCTTTTGATAAGTAAATGTAAACTCTCGGTTTCTGCCATGTGATCTGTAGAAGGGGAATCCTAATATTGATGGCCACTATTTCCTGTTAAAAAATAAATAAATCAGCAGAAATCCAGACCTAGTATTTAGGTCATAAACCTACACCAAAAGCTGAATACACAACCACTCCATGAGGAAAAGGAAAGTTTGAGCAGCAGGGAAACACTTTCTCAAGGTCACAAGGACAGCAACAGGGAGATCCAGGGTTTGGGCTGGGTCACCATTCCCCAGCCTGAGGATTTGTGGGGCAGGAAGGAGGCAGCACATCTGCATGACACAGCTGGCAGTGGTAAAGGGAAATAAAAGACTCAAGTTTCACCTCCAGGAGCTGTCATGGAAAAGTTTCTCCATGATGGACTCCTTGAATGGTTTGAAGCTGCAGAGTAAGGGTCTAAATGATTCAAATCTGAAGGAAAGGTCAGAGACTCTCTTACTCACAGATGTTGTTCCAGAAAAGTGTTTCACTGGTTCAGTGTATGAACCAAAGGAAAAAATCCATTTGGCTAAACTTTTGCTGAATATTATCAAGGGATTATAAACATCCTACTTAAAATGATATGTCCAGCTGCTACTTGTAATTATAAATCTAGGCTTTTGTGATGGTTTTGAAAAATATATAATGTGAATAAATATGTCCTCCCAAAATTTTGTGTGGGAAGGAAACACAAAGAGGCCATCCCAAAAGCTTTTGCTGTCAGTTATCATATAGACTGAGAATTTTCCTTTGTTCCATGGTAGCTGGTGAAGTAAATATGGATCTCATGTATGCTAACTTAGAAGTCTGATGGGAAAGTAAAGTTTTTCCTTTTTATTGGAAAAGACCAGTGGACTTTAGTGTAGGGGAGGAAATTCACTGTGCACTAAAAACCAAACTGAAAAACACCTTGTATGGACCTCATTTTCCATCCAACAAATGTGAGAACTGGAAAGAGTATACCAAAAAATCAGTTCATTTTTGATGTAACCATTTCAGTCCTCTAATAAGCTAAATTATTTATATTTTATCTATTACAGACTAAAGACATCTGAATTTACTGTAAAAAAATCCACCTCAATATTTCCTTTTTGCATTCAGTTCCTGCTTTGGTTCATTTCTGATGACAAGCAGACTGATGGGAAGGAGAGAAACAAACACAAATGGCCTTTAAAACATCCTGTTCTGATTATGGGTGTGCTTGTGACTAAGGCACTTGACTGAAACTCAATTTCTGGTTCAGTTCTTGGCTCCTGCTTGGAACTGCACAGGTCACAGTATTTATCTCAGTTTCTTCATCTGAAAAATTTGGGATAATTTTCATTTTATGGTGATTTTGTCAGGACAGCTTCACTTGTAGTTGAAGGTATCATACACACTGGATGAAAAGCATTATCCCAGGTCTCATCACCATGTGGAATGTGCTTGCTCTCAGCAATGTTTATGCTCAGTTTTTAAGGAATTCTTCTCAAATTCCTGCAAGTCTTGTGCTGATTATGGACATCCCATCTCTTATGGAAACTGAAGCAAACTGTTGTTTTATGGCTTTTAATCAGACAGCAGGCAGCAGCAACATATGGCAATAAGCTAAAGAATCAGAATTCTTCTGGCAAATATCTGAAATAACCCTGCACTGAGAAAAGAGACCCATTTGTAACCAGATGGCAAAGAAAAACAGGAGAAAGACATCCTGTAATGAGTATTACCTCAGCAAAACCATCCTTATCTTCAGCAGAGGGCCAGCTGTGTTGCACATAACTGCAGGAGATCTCAGGGCTGAGCTCCAGCTCTGGGATTATTGATGTTGGCCTGGGATGGGAAATGCACTCCTAGTAAGTGAAAGCTTCTGTGCCTTTCACAGATCTCTTCATTCTTTTGAAAGCTGATAGTTTGTAGTCATTGTCAGCCACTCAGGCCCACTTCACGTGCAGGGCTAAACAGATTGAAGAGCTCTCACTGTGCTCTCAGAAACACACATAATTTCAGAGAAATAAAAATCCAGGGATAGCAAACAAACAGCCAGGAGATGAATCAGGTCTAAATTAATGCCCCACCAGTGGATGTTATGGGTGGGTAGCAAAAACCATTGTGGTACTTTGCAGGAATTTTATAGGCAAAGTTCCCATGAGTGTCAGATTCTGCTGCCTAAATAAGGTGTCCAGATACCCTTTTATTTAAGAACAGTAGGTTTGAAACCGCATTGCCCAAAAATCTCATTTCTCTTCTAATTTTACGTGCGTGCATCCAAACATGTTTGCACAGCTATCTTCCTCTTTTCTCCTCACTTTAAGCAGCATTTCAGAGCTGCACATGCACGGCCTGGCTTTCATTTGTGTAACCACGCTGCACATTTCAGTCCAGCACACCTGCGAGTTAACGGCTGCCTGGAGAGCCAGCCCTCGGACTGATTGGAATTTCATTTAAGACAACAATCCTGCAGTGCCCTGGCCTTCTCCTGCCTCTAAAACACACATGCTGAGCTTGGAAAAACAGCTGTAAATGTGCTGAGAGGAAATTGTCGAGCGCTCTTTGCTCGGTGCCCTGATCCATGGCAGGATGGGAAAGGGCAGGCTGGGAAATTCCTCGGAAAATGCTACCACATGAGGCTCCTACTAAACCCTACACTGGTCATTCCAAGGCAAGGCCACTGAGGACTCTACTGGTGAGAGAAAAGTCCCAGATTTATTGCAAGGGCCACAGCAGCTCATTCCTGAGATTTGACAATGGGGCAAGTCAGCATTAAAATACTTAGTGCCCTTTTTTGTCATTAAAGGACTTAGGAATGGCAAGGGACACCTGATATCTGTCACAAAGTCTGTGAAATATCCGGGAATTTTCAATCTTTTCACCTGGCCTAGATTTCCACAATTCTCTCCACAACATTGTGAGACACAAGAAACTCCATTTAGGGCCTTCACCGTAGGCAGGAAGTTCTCTAAAATTCACAACCTCAGCCATGAATTCACTGTTCATTTTTGGTTTAAACAACCACTTATACAATACTAATTTCTCTTCCTTTTTACAGAGTACTTAAATGCTCTTATTGAGAAATTTAACTATTGAAATGTTTCAATATTGAAGTACAAATCTCTTTTCCTAAATATACAGAAGAGACATGTAGAACACTGCTGTATACTGTGAAATCCTGCTTTTACACTCTTAATACCAGATTTAAATATCTGTCCCAGCCCTCCAGCACTCCTGAATAATTTACCTTTCAAAAACATGAAATTCAGTTAAAGTTATCAATTTCAGTTTCTTGTAATAGTGGCCATAATTGTTTGTATCAAAGAGAAAATCACAGTTCTTTTGCCAATTTTTACTCTCATTTTTAAGCTTTCTACAACAGTTAAGGTAATAGACAGAACGTCCTTAAGACATTTAATTTGTTCAGGATTTAATGCTACTGGAAGTATCCCATAAACTTTATTTTCTAAAAATCAGCTGCTTTAGGAAGTTTATATTAGAGTTAATTTTAAAATAGAGTTTTAGAGTCCTATAGTGAAGTTTTTACATTTTATTTACAAACCTAATTTATGGATTATTTCTCCAGAGTGCTGCTCTGATAAAAATAACTAAACAGAACATTGTGGGTTTCTACCTTGTCGTTAGGATGTAAATATTTTCCCATATAACTCTAAAGCTGATATTGCAGAAGAAATTTAAATATGATCCATACAGGCAGCAAAATAAAAGATTTTGTGGCAAATGAGGGGAGTGAAGTGTGTGGCAGCGAGAAAGATGCACAAGAGAAAGGCAGATTTTTTCTCTTAAGTAATTTTAATTTTTTTCTTCTTAATTAATTTTACTTTTTGTGTGGGAAAAAATTGTCTTCAAGGTATAGTTTATATCATTTATGGAAATGTGTTTTATTTAGCGTTTCAAAACAGAGTAGTCTCTAAACCTATTGCCGAGAAAATAAACAAATAAAGAATAGATAAATAAATACTATTACTACAAAAGTTTTATAGTGTTTTTGTTGGTTTATTTTGGGTTTTTTTTTTCCAGGAAACATTTCATGTGTATCAACCCCACAGGCAAAACCAGAGGGAGAACATAAACAAACCAAGTGGGAAGTGCTCCTGGCAGCAGATGAGCACAGCAGAGACTCAACCCAATGTCATTGGAGGGGCTTTTTGTTTTTACAACCACTTTATTTATTTTTCCTTGATAGAAAACTATTTCAACTGTTATTAGGGGACTTCAAAACTTTATAGGAAATGGTGATCAGAGGTCTCTGATACAGATTGGACCATGGGGGTTGTAGCTCACATGAATTTCTTGAAGATGAGGATTGACCTGACACTGATGGCAGAGCTGCTGTTGGAAAAAGAACAAGACCTGACATCTCCCATAATGCATAAAATCTATAAATTGCCACCAAAATCTGCTCCAAAAGATGTAGAAACCTGCACACTTCTGTAAAACACAAGTCATGGAAAAACCAATTTTACTACAAAGAATCAATTCCAATTAATTTGTTTAGCAAGTGATCTGAGTTTGGCCTCAGACTCGTGGCAAAATTTGGAATAAAACATTCAGACCTGAACCCATATTGACACAGAATATCTCCCTTTCATTCCCAAGAAAGATAGAGGAAAATATATCCCATCATCTTTACAATAAAAAAAATTCTGATGGCAAATTTGCACTGAAATATATTAAAATGTTTCACAAAAGAGCACAAAAACCCCCTACTTCCCAAACAACATACCTGAATAGGAATGGATATAAAAATCAGGAATGTAAAAGCTTTTTTTTCCTTTTTCCAATTTTAAAAGGATTGTAATGCTATTTCCTTAATCCACAAAAAGGATATTAAATTGACTATTAATATCTAATTGTCTTAAATTTTGTCAGATGCAAGTGTTTGGATTTGCAACTTTCCAAAAAAAGTACAGAACAGGATTTTAAAGCTGGCCTGGAGCTAAAAGGAGACTTACATGGCACTGAATATCCACACATCTCTCTAATGAGACTTTTTTACTGCACAATAAATCTTAGAACAGTTTGTATATG
The DNA here is from genome assembly GCA_013397815.1 of Aleadryas rufinucha. Classification (NCBI taxonomy): domain Eukaryota; kingdom Metazoa; phylum Chordata; class Aves; order Passeriformes; genus Aleadryas; species Aleadryas rufinucha. The sequence continues at coordinate 71,452 of VZTH01006151.1, forward strand.
CACTGCAATTGCAGTATGACTCAAGCAGCATTAATCAAGTGTTATGGTAACCTCATTTTAAAGCACAGTCAAACATTTCTATCACTGTGCTCCATTTCTTACCAAGTTCCATTTAGTAGGAAGGGGTTTAGGATGTCCCATGCACTGGCTTTCCTTATAAAAATGTCAACCCTCGGAGTGTACCTACATACCCAGGATTCTTTACTGTGCTTTCTGCTGTGTGCCAGGAGCTGACATCATTTCTGCTTTGTTTGAACAGCTGGTCCTTGCCCAACTTGAGCAATTGAGAGGTGCAGCCTAGGCCAAGGCCTCGCTCTTCATAAAGAAATAGAGCACGAGGAAATAGGATGGATCTCCAAACATCCCTGTCCCTTCCCACGAGGGATAAACTTGTTGAATTAAAAGTTCCCTGCTGCTTTGCCAGTGCAGATTTCATCCCACACCTCAGAACTCCAGTGTGATATCACGGAGATTGATTTCCAATAGCTCAAGGATGTGATATTGTGGTTTAACCCAGCAGATAGCTCAGCCTCCCAGTGGGAGAAGGGGCAGAACTGGGGAAAAATAGTAAAATTTTCTTTGAGAAGAACATCAGGTAGTGCTCACAGAGCGTTTCACCTGAGTTAGTCTTTGGTTGTTCTGTCTTTGGTTTTTTCATCCTTTTCAACCCCAGTGTTGATTGATTGCATGTTTATTGTCATTAAACTTTATAACATGGTTATAAAACAAAAAGCAATAACCCTGTCCTCATCCCAATCCTTACATCCACTTCTCAATGAGGTGACAAAGATCAAGACTGAAACACCCATGAAGGAAAGGAAACATTCCTTAGCTACCAAAGTCACACTTGTGAAGGGTGGAGTCCTGTATTCAGATTTTCACAGACCTGAACCCCAAATCTTCCATTCCTTCAGAAGCCCTGGAGAACCAGCTACAACATTTTCTGCTGCGTTAAGTTTGCTTTGAAGTGTGTTGGTTTCAGCTGCATTTTGTCAAAAGACATTCATATTTCTAAGGTTGATTTCTGCTCAGTTCAGAGTGGATCAGCAGAGCAGGGGCCTGAATACGAACCAGACAAACCTGCAGAGGTGTGCCCTGTCAGGATGTTGGGTTTGCTGCATGGAGTGGTACTCACCCCTTCAGCTTTTCAACTCTCTTTATCCAGTGAAATGAAATATACCCATGGAAGCACAAAACACAACTTCCTTCTACTCCTATTTGATGATAAGCAAGCTCAAGAAACCCAGATGAAGCAAAGGACCCTGAGCTGGTGTTGCAGGGAATGAATTAAAATAAGAAGCACGGTGCAGATGAAGTATGCAATTCATTTTCAGCTCATAAATCCTGATTTTAAAGTGAAAAGGATACACAGAGGATGTATAAAAATTTAGTGGCTACGGTTCTTCTAGTGTCAAAAACATGTGCTTACATAAGAACACACACTTCTGTGGAAAAAAATGCGAAGCCATTAAATGGTAAGATGTTAGTAAATCAGCTTTGGGTCAACTCAGCCCCATTGTGCACCTGCACATGCATTTCAGAGTGTTCCAAGCCTCTCTGCCACACCACTCACTAAATCAATCCATGATTTACTGAACGAAGGAGCTCGGAGCAAGGAGTGACTCACCATATTTATTTGAATTTCATTGACCCCTGGTGGGAATGAGGGAAGGGGTGGCAGTGTCCAGTTCTGTGAGTGCAGTGTTTTCTTGTCCCATGCCAAGATACTTTATTTTTACTGGGACAACTTCTGAGTTGGAAACATAAATAGCAAAACCAGTATTCCTGCTGGCCACCTCCTCAAGCAAGGATTGGAGGGGGAGGAAGGAGATTTAGTTCAGCCTTGGCTGTCACCAGGCAACAAAAGAATAAACACAATGACACAGGGCCAATGTAGAATGAAATGATGTATTTTGTGTCTTTAAATTCTGTATTGATTACTCTGGGCACAAGCATATCTATATATATATATACATATATATATAAATATATATAAAATTTTGTGTGTATGTATGTGAGTGTGTGTGTAAAATCCAGTAAAGGTTTAAAAAAGGTGTTTAAAAAAAGACTGGATGTGGCACTCAATGCCATGGTTTAACTGATAAGGTGGTGTTAGGTCATAGGTCAGACTTGATGATCTCAAAGGTCTTTTCCAACTTAGTTAATTCTGTGATTCTGTGACTGTATTGCTTTCTGTATGAATTTTTTACATATGTGTTTTAGCATCATAGAAGATGATTTGACACAAGAGCAGAGCTGAAGACCAAACCTTACTTATGTCTTTCCTCAATTCCAAATGTGACAAACATGATCAAGGTGGAGGAATTCCACCTCATAGTTCTTCCTGCTCACAAAGATGAGCTCTTTATGTTCCCAGAACTGCTCCTCTGAGGTCTGTCAGCTCTATCAACTCACTTGGGATGTGTCATCACAGCCTCCAAAGCTAGAAAGTGACTCCTGTTGCTAAGTTTATTCTATTTACGTTCCTTGTAGATGAGGAAAGCAGCAAAATTAAGTGAGTTATAGTAGGAAATGGGATGTGTTTATTTTCCTTCAGGGCAATCAGCAAAACAAACGTGGTGTTAATTACCTCTAAATATTCCTGTATAGCAAAAAACCTCAAAATAAAACAACACATCTGTAGACTGAGCTACAGAATTTTGGTGCAATGTTGACTTTTCAATTAGCCCTTAAAAGAGCAAAGCAGTTATTCTTTTGATACATGGCCCATGATATTTCACATCCTGTGCTGGCCTGGAAAACAAACTTAATGATCTGATGGACTCTTGAAAATCCCTGACCTTGGAACACTGAAGCCCAATGCAAATAATTTGTCAGGATTTGCAGCATTTGAATTGCTGCCTGGGTTATTCCAGTTTTAGCACCTGTGTCCATTTGAGCACACTGAGGCCTTTGGGTTGTGTCATGCTGCTGCAATGTTTTGGTAAGTGATGTTGAAAACTTATCAAGATGAATTACTCTTCTTTGGACACATTACCACCAAAATGGCCCAGCATTATGAGCAGCACTGCTGCACAGCCATGTGCAGAACTCTGCTCACTTGACAAATGGGCTTTAATAACCTTGACAAGAATGTAAAACTCCTCACAGCTGGTGCTGAGATGAGATCAGCAGCTAACACAGCTCAGGTGACAACTGGTCCCTGGTTCCTGAAGTAAAACCATCCAGGTTTCTAGCACGAGTGGGATCACAGAAACACAAAATATCCTGAGTTGGAAGGGACCCACAGGGATCATCCAGTCCAACCCCTGGCCCTGCACAGACCCCCCAACAACCCCCCCCTGGGCATCCCTGGCAGCGCTGTCCAAACACTCTTGGAGCTCTGTGGGGCCGTGCCCATTCCCTGGGGAGCCTGGGCAGTGCCCAGCACCTCTGGGGGAAGACCCTTTCCCTGATATCCAACATAAACCTCCCCAGGCACAGCTCCAGCCATTCCATGGGTCCTGTTCCTGTCCCAGAGAGCAGACATGAGTGCCTGCCCCTCCTCTTCCTCTCACAAGGAAGATGTGGAGTACTGGGGTTGTTCTGTGAGAACTGTCAGTCATGTGCTATTTTCCTGTGCATTGCGGGATCTACCAGGAAGATTATAAAGAGCATGAAGAGGATTTCACTTGGCCTAGTTCTTCAGGTTTTTTAGTTGGGTTTTTTTTGGTTTGTTTTTTTTTTTTTCTTCCCAGATTCTGAAGTTCTTCAGAGGATGTTACAATTCCTGTTGTGTTCCTCTTTGTGCTGCAGGTTTGGGGATTTGGAGGTTGGTTCTGCCCACTTGTGCAGCTGGAATCACTGGCCCTAGTCCTGAGCCGGTGATGCTATCAGTGTTAATGAACACAGATTTTATTTCTCTCTTCCATCTAACCACAGTCAGATTTGCAAGTCCCCTCTCAAAGTGTCCTTTTCAAAACTATTTCCATGAAGTATTTTCTACTAGAGGTTTGAGGTTTAATTTTTTATTTATTTATTGACATATACTTCTAACTGCTAAATAAAAGTCTGGTGATTGAAAGTTTGTCTCATCCTTGCCTCATGTATTGATATTATGAATCATGTGAGGGATGTCTATTGCCATTAACTCAGGGCTAAGCATGCTTTCCTTCAAAATTAAAAATAAAAAGCTAATATGGACTCTCACAACAATTATTCAACTTCTTAATAAAAATTTGACTTAGGGAAACCACAGTAATAATTCAGTACCCTAAAACATACAAGCAAAGGATTAAAGGTCATTAATGATTACTTCAGGACCATCTCTGTTCCAGAACAGTTCAGATGCCGTCAGAGAAGGGAATAACGTTTGGAAGTTTCCTGTTCTGAATCAGGTCACAGAAACTGCAAGCCAAAGTACACTTGCTGGGAACACCCTTCCAGACAGGAAGGATCTCGGCTAATGAATGCATCTGGGAGATATGGGTCTAATAAACTTGGCACATGTTTGCTCTTTCTTCAAGAGTAGGGATCTGGAAAAGTGTAGTTAGGAAAAGCCTGTCAGTGCTGTGCACTTAACAAGGTTTTATGACTGTTACCACATTTTCTCTACTCTGTGGAACTGAATCGTATGACAAATTCCTCAAATAACAGTGTTTTCCTTGGGAAAGAAATGAAAATTCAGATTTTAGTCACCAAAACAGATCTAGACTTTGATATCTAGATTCAACTATCTGCAAAACTTTGTTGCTATGAGCAGTGTTTGGGGATGAAACTTAGCAACCAACCTGTCAGAAATTAATATTAATATTAAAGCACAGTATGTTATACAGAGTGAGAATGATACAGCTATTTAGGGAACCAATCACACACAGAGCTGAAAATACCAGTTGGACTCAGACATTTTTTTACCCCTGCATCCCATGTTCATCTTTTTCACAGAACATCGAACACCACAACCATGAAGGAAAAAGAAGTTGAGGCACTAATAGTTCTGTGTTGGGCTTCAAAATCCAATTGTGGGCCCACAGTTGTGGGGCTGTGTTGTACAGAATTGCACTCCTGGAGAACAGTTCCGTTCCTTTTTCCAGCTGCTTTTCCATGGACATATTTGATTAGAGCCATGGATGATTCCTGGGATGATTCTATGATTCTACAGCAAGCAAAGAGAGGAAGAGGATGCTCATCTGAACTGACTTCAAGTGAGGAAAAACATCCTCACAGAGAGCATCAGCTCCACAAGTGACCTTCATAAAATGAATTTGATAAAATTGACAGTATCCCAGTCTTCTCCAGAGCAAAGTTGAATGACTTTCACCCAGCCCAAGGCCTGCAGTAGTATGGAAAGGTCTGCCCATGTTCTTCCCTCCAAGTTCCACCTGGGCCTGTACACATCAATCCCATCCAGAGCTCCAGAGGGAAATGTCTCACAGTTACCACCCATTTCTTCTCTGAGCCTGCATCTCCTGTATTCTGATTTTCTACACTTGCTCACGCTTCCCAGTAGTTAATCCCCACACAAAACCAGAAGCCGTTGTCCCTCATGGTGTGCTTTTCTAAAATACCATAAATATTTTGTATCAAAGCAGCCCCAAATTCTGGGGTGCTCTAAGATAGCTTTGGTTTATATGGCCAGCATCACGTTACCCCACACTTTCACATCCATCACAGGCAGCTGTCAGTACAGCCTGAGCTGTACTCTTCATGTACTGTTACTAAGTTTTAACTGGAATGTGGGGAGAAGATGGATTTTTAAAACATGAGGGTGAAAATGGTATGGCTGAGGCTGCAATAAGGATGAGATTGCATCTCAGGATGCTTTTCATTTTTTGGAAAGAAAGAAACCTAAAGAAACCCCTTCTTAAATTCATGTTGGTAAGATGAACTTTTCTGATTTACACAAGTGAAAAAATGATAGAAAAATAATGAGAACTAAATAGACAATGCTCACATTTATTTTGAAATCTAGTCTGACCCAGTATGTCCAGACACAGAGTCAGCAGCATGGGGCTGACGAGACAGAAGAGGATCTCCCCTTGCTAAATAAACAAATTTTCCCTTCAAATACACTAGTAAGCTGAAGTTTTTCAGATGATAATTGATAATTGCCGTTGTTAGAATCTGAAGAACAATTTCTCATTCAGATAGGCACATTTCAGTTTGGCAATGGAGAACTGCTTTGGTTCAATTAAAACAAAAAAAACCCCTGTCAGCTCATCTACTTCTTTCAAAAATGGAGAACATTGATATGAATAAGTAACATTAATAATATATATATATGTAATACTGATTTCAACTCAGAATAACATAGCTAAAATATTTTCTCAGAAGTTGCTTTAGTCAAAAATGTTATGATTTCATAAAACTATGAGAGCTCACTCTAAGAGGTGTAGAATCCTTAAACATTCTATTAAAAATTTGGCTCTTATGATTTTATATATATATATATAATGGATAAATGTATATTCATATATATGCAAGAAACATATCACATCTGATTACACCTAATAATTTATGGTCTTCCTCTAAATGACAATTCCATTTAAATACATAAACCGAGGAATAATATAGTTTTCAAGCAAGTTTATATATTTTTTTATGATGAAACAGATTCCAATCAAAGGCAAGAGCTCCCTCTAGATAACAGCTTGGGAATTTTTTCCAGCCTGCATTTTAAGTGAACATTGAAACAAACAAAATAAAGTCAATGGATACGGGAAGCACACAAGGATAGTTGCCACTCTTTGGAGAAACATTGGAATCTGCCTCTGGGACTTATGTTGTGACAGAATCAATTATTTGGGGAAGAAAAAAATCAGCACCTTTAGGATTTTGAAGTGATTTTTATCATATTACGTGGAATTATTTAGGTCTTCTCCCAAAATGAAGAGCTCCTTACTCCTTTTCACTCAGATTTCAGCCCAGAATTAGAACTGCTCAGGTCCCTCCCCAGGACTTTCTCTCTGCTTAGCACTGAAATGTTCAGTGATGTGTCACTGCCAGAGTGACAGAACCTGCCCTTCAAGAGGCAAATGGTAGAAACTGGCACAATTTTTTCTAAAGAGGCAGAGACTGAGAAGAAACACAACACCAGATTTAAATTACCTGGGCCAGCAGTTTCAGAGCTACCTTAATTTGTTTCATTTTAAAGACTTCCAGCTATGCCAGGAATTGCCTGGATAAAACTTCCTCAGTGCAAGGGAATGGTTGTGGTGTCCCATCCTTCAGGACTCTCCTGCATTGGATCCCACATAAACCTCTTGGTGTCACCACCTCTGAACAACATCACATCCTTTTTGAGGACACCCTAAAGTTTTCCGACAGTTTCTAGATCCTTTCTGTGGAAAAACTTTCTGATTATTCCTTTGCCTCCATAGAATTCTGTATTTAGTTCTAATTAATAATGCTCTTTCCTTCTCCAGGATATTGCCTGCATTTTTAAAGGGTCATTTTGAGCTCTTAATGTCACTCAGTATGCTTGCACTTTTATTAGGAACATTGTCCATCAGCCGTTGGACTTCTTTCTCCTTTTATATATCTTCACTATTCTCCACAAAAATAGGATTGGAGATGTGCCTGAAAATTCTTAAGAGGAAGATTATAAAGCTCAATCAAATTCAGATGAGCAGATCTGTGCTCTCTTACCTGTTCCTTCCCTATTTGATACTGAAATGTTGCTCTGTACCAGTGATATTTACTTCATAAGCCTCCTCTTCCACTTTTGCTAAAGATATGAAATGTGTCAAACCCTTAAAGGTGTTTAGCACTTTAATTTGGACTGAATATCAAGCTATCATTTTGGGAACGGGGGAAGTATTTCTTACAACTACTATGTGTCTAAAAATACAATTTTTTACACATGATATTGCTTATTATTTCCATTTTGGTTTGCACAACTGGACAAGTTCCAGTGAACTCTTCAATGTTGATATGTTTTGCCAGTAAACAGCAGTTTCCAGAAACTAGAAAGGAAATACTAATACCAGCTTACAAACTGGTTTCAGGGAATTCTAGACAAGAATTAAAGCAACCATCAGCGATATTTTCATATAGTGATTTACATGTCTACATTGATGCTGAGGGAATCAGAGTGATTTCAAGAAAATCCTCTCTCCAGCAAAATTAGTTTGGTTCTGATCACTGAAAAGATTCAGCTTTTATCAATTAAGCTGCCCCTAAGCCATATATTTTTTAATTTGTCTCAATAACATGTAAAACACAATTATTTCTCACTCTCAGTACAGAGTACTTTCGCAGCTCCTTCTATCTAAAAGGAAACTCTAGGATAAGGCTGATATTTCTGTTCATGAGCAGGAATAAATCTTCACTTTACCTGGTTGTTTTCTAAATACTGAAATCAAAATGGTTTAATATTGCTGCCAAAAATTTTGCCCACCAAAATGTTACCCATTTTGTGGTAATGACTGTCAACATTTTTCCATGTTTATGGCCTTACCTTACAGCAAAATATTTCTGGTAACACCCACCACTACCACCACCAGCCCTCCAATTTAAGTATAGGTGAAGAGTTATAGCTGTAGAGGGTATTTTGGACCCTGTTTATGACCCCCAGAAGACCCTCAGTTGCAAAACACTTCACTGGGTACGTTCACTGCGAGCACTTAAATAAGGAAGTAAAAATAAAGTGTTCAAGAGAACGTTCACAGAACTTTAGGATATGAAGTTCCATCTGAATCACAGAGAGCTGGGCATCTCTGCATTGCAAAAAGTGAACTGTACACACAAATTAAACCCTTTTAGCTGGTGAAAGAATCTTAATTTGCTGAGCCCAGAGAAAGGATTGGCAAAAAACCCCCCCAAGCACAAGGAGATGGTTCTGGTTAACAGACAGCAGGAGTGCACCGACATGCAAGCCAGCAATTACAACCCAAAATATCCACGTGCCTGCCAAAAAATGATGTCAGGCTTTGGTGTTTGGTACATATCAAAATACCCCTGCTACCAGAAACAGAGGCACGTATGTGTGAGCTGTAGATGAATTTCCCAACTTAATAGGGCCACACACCTTGAGAACGGGTAAATTAATGGTCAGCATCACAGCATACATTTATGTGCAGCAAGATCCTATTTAAAATGTTAAACATAGATTAGAGTTTGGCCTTTTTATTTGCTTTTACACACCTGGAAAAGATTAATAAACATTTAGTTTCCATTTTGTGAAAAAAAAAAATCCTCGTACTTAAAGAGTTTATAACAGATTATGTAGAATAGGGAATACTTTTAATGATACAAATTCATTAATAACACATATCTTTCTTGTTATGCACGGAGTTTAGGGGGCAGGGGAATTCCCTCAGTATAAATAATGTGAGGAGGCTAAAAAGATTTAAAAATATGAGGACCCATCATGATATTGTTTCTGGAAGATCCTTGAGAAACTACACTTAATTCAAACTGGGGTTTTAAAAATTATGTGGGTAATTTTCCTCTTCCCAAGCAGGATCTCAGCTCTCATTTGGTTTTCCCTAAGTGTTCTCAGTAAGGCTGGCTCTAAATAGTCCTATCTTATTGCTCCTAAATGGATATCAGAGCTAAAACCCCAGGAATTTCCCAAATATGGCTTTGATGCCATAGCCCCAAACCAAGGCATGCTCTAATCCTTGAAATCTTTCTGTACATTTAAAAGGAATTTTACCCAGGCCTGATAAGCAAACCCAAGTAGTCTCTTCACAGGCAATTTCGGCTGCCTCGATGGAGAGATAACAGAATGGGGAGGTAGGAATCAGCTCATTCAAGAGACAATGGGCTGCAGACGTAAGACAAACACTAATCCAAAATGCAGCAACGTAGTGGAAAGTCATAATAGATCCTGAATAACTTCCTTTTCCTCCCACACATCCAGGAGCTGAGAAAATACTGAGGGAAAGATGAGAAAATTCACAGTCATTTCTCTCGAGTGTGGAGCCAAGCCTGTCTGCCCCTTGCCTCCCTCCTCCCAGTGGAAAAAAGCTCTGTGACCATCTCCTCTGCAGAACTGGGGAGCATGAATCACTGTGCTGTTGAATAATTCCCTCACCCAGACGTTTCTAAAGGGTTGCCAGCTTTGTGATTCTTTTATTGCCGTGCCTCCAGCGATTCCTGTACCTGTGAGAGAGAAGGAAACAACTGTGTTGCATCTGCAGGTGACTTATACAAGAGTCAGGGTTTAACTGGGAAAATGAAACAGCCCTTTCCTGCATGGTTTATGCAGTAATTTAGCATCCCAAAATTCTCTTCTGTAAAGAGCAGCCTCCTCCAGGAAAAGGAAGCAGATTGTCCCCCAACCTGGCACAGACTGGATTTCATGGAGGGCAAACTCACAAACAAGGAAAGAAGAGGCTCTACCTTCCTTCACCACCTGTTCCTGTTGTGTTTGTACTCCGTGTTGAACCATTGCACCTCACACTGTAATCACCTCCTGGCTGTGTTGTAAGTCCCATAAAGTAATAATAAAAAAGTGGTTTCCAGAAAGGGGATAATGACTTTCAAACACAGGATGGTGACACAAACTGTAAAAATAGGACTCTCCCTTTTTCAAAGCCCTTGACTGAGCGTCTTTTTCCTAAAAGGCTTTGTAGGCAGTGACGCCGTGGAGCTGAGTATGGAAACAGCCACAATCGTGGTTACAGCTGTGCAAGGCCTTCCCAGTCCTGTTCACACGGAAATCTGCTGACTTTCTGGGGGATGAGCCTCATTCACACTCCTCAAGGCAAAACTGAGTAAAAAGGGACCTCTTGGTGAAGAGTCATCTCATCATGAGCACTGCCATGACATCCTTTATGCACGATACTGCCACAAAAAAGGAGGATTGGGGTTCAAACTAACTAGGGAAGGGAAAATTGGTGAAAACACCAAAGATTTTCAGTCAGCTCCTCAGAAAATGGCTGAGCAGCCTTTGAAATGTGGATTTGCATGTGGGATGTGCTCAAATACAGCTCATTGGAACATGCTGGAATTCACAACACATCTTTATGAAATCTGAGCTTCTGAAAACTGGTGAAGGTCATGCAGATTTTCCCAGGGATCTTTTGTTCTATCTCAGGAAAAGGGACATCCTTTCCACCCTCAATGTGCTGTACCTACATCCGACATCCTCTACTCATAAAAAATCCCAGAGTGGGGAAAGACTACACCTAGAGTAGGAAATTAAATCATGCCCAGGCATATTCCTGGGCACTGGTGATGTGTTCATGGAACTAAACTGCAGGATCAGTCACCGACTTTTTGGCCTTGACTCTCCCAAATGACCCCTGGGCATGGCTTAGGCCAGGCACATTAAATGCTCAAAGAAATCAGCTTTTTCCAGTTCAGAAAAGACATGATGGAATAAACTGTGTGAAGCTCAGGTCTGAACAGCCACCTAAGAACTTTATTGCCCTGTGCCATTTCATGTATAGATCTAATATCCCCGTTGTAAATCCAGTGTTATTATCTTTGCACAACAGGTGGAAAACTGATAATCTAAAAGACAGATTATCAGGGAACATTTCATCCTGAAATAGCCTTGTAAATCTAAAAGGTTGGCCAAGGCTGGAGAGGAAGGGAAGTGATGGAGCAGGTTATTGGACAAGGATGTCCTGAGTGCTTTATTCTCACTATGATCAATGGATTATCCTTCCCCTCTGTGTCACTGCCTTTATGCTGTGCAAAAGTTTAAATTATGCACGGACTCTGCACACGAATGAAAAGAGACAAATCTTGTAAAAATTAAAAATCAAGCGGTGTGCTTCTGAAAAATACTTGGTTTTCTGTTTGATTATGCTAATTATAATGGAAATCAGAATGTAGGTTATTTAAACCCTATCCTGGGAGTGACAGCAAAGATATTTGCTTTAGTACACCTAAAGCAAAGAACAATAATTGAAGACATACCTTGTGCACCTGCTGTTGTCACATACCAGATGTCCTGCCTTTCATATAGTAGAAAATAAACATGCAGGTTTAACACAGTGTAATATTTCTCAGATTGTCTCAGCTCTGCAAAATACAAAGATTAATGGTGGGTAAAAACCTGCATCAGACTGCATTCCCAAAATTTCAGACAATGACAATTTATAGAGAGAACTAGAGAGCATGAGAAGTCTTTTCCTTAACTAAACACTAATCTCCTGGCTTGGAGGATCTGGATATCTCTCACAGGGTATATTAGGAGGAGATAATAGGGGAAATATGAATTTGTTATCGAGTGCAGTTATCCAGGGAGCTGTACAAAATCACATTCCCATGCAACACCTACAAGGAGTGGACTTGCAGAACATCAAACTGAGCTTCACTCAGCTTTACAACCACACAAGATTTTAAGTTTGGCACTTTCTTTGGCAATTTAGGAGTGTTAGGTAAAGATATCCTTTGAACAAGCGTGTATAGAGCAAGTACAGGTCAGGATCCAGTGTTTGCAATCCTAATTTCACAAATGTTAGGGAAAAAATATAGGCAATTCCCAGTATGTACTAGAATTTCATGGCAAATTGCTATTGGATCTGCTGAGAAGCAATGATAGCACCATGCCAATGCATGAAATGCTTTAATCCTGTATTTAATCTGTATTTCCTATTACATTCCCGCTGAATTTTAATAATTTCAAGTTACAATTCAGTACAACAGAGGGGACAGAGTACACTTGTTGAAAATTGTGCATAAGAACAGATATACAGCAGGCATTTGGGGCTTTAATAAGCTAATAGACAGACCTGCCAAATTTACCAGGCACATGGGGTTTATTTCTGGACAACAAAGACAATTTAAAGAATTTTGAGGCCTTTCCAAAGGTCTGAAAAATGCAAATTCATACTGAAGGACCAACAAGGCCACTTAAAACTTTGTTTGATCAAAAGGAATTGGTGCCAGACAGTTCAACAGTCACAGAAAACATGCAAATCTCTCCCTCATAAAAAGGCAAAGTAGATTCCGGAAGAAGAGAGGCTGGAGAAGGGAGATACTTTGCTAAATTTCCCCTCTTGCTTTCCACACCCTGATTTTACCAGTGCCACCCTTCCCAATCTTGGAAGAGATGAGCTCTGAGAGTCCCTCTGCCCCACTCCCCAAGGCAGAAGTAAAACATGTCTTTAAACTGGGAATGAGATCCCTCTGAAATCCAGAGTGCTGCCTGTGTTTAAGTTAACAGCTGGTGAGTAGCAGCACGATTATCACATCTTGATCATGATAACTTATTTTTTATTATGTGAGTCTCACACATACAGTTAAATTTTTCTAGATTATTACTTGATTAATCACCTATCATTCTCATAATTTATCTTATTTTCTATCAGAGTACATTATATTCCAGTGTCTAAGCCTTTATTATCCAAGTTTCTGCACTGCTCAAAATTTAGTCATATCAGTACAAGACATTTATGGAATTTTACTCATTCAAAGCTGAATTCCCCTTACACTTCTGGTGCTCTGCTGCTTCATTCCACAATTTTCAAGAGCCTGTGTGTCTCCTGGTGGATTATTGATTCTGCTGTTTCTGGGGAGATTTTTGTTGGGAAGAGAGATTCCTCTAATTTAATATTTAAAATAACATTGGCTGTTTTTACGATGCTTCAACCAGTTCTGGAGTGTTCAACCAGTTAATTTTAATAGCTCTTTCTTAATAGCATTTTTCATTATTCCTGCTGTCTTTCTCATATAATATTATTTATGCTAAGCAATATTTACTTAAACTCCTGCCATTAGATACCTTGTAAATATGGACAGAACATTTGTTATCATCTCACTTGAATTTAAAAAATAAGGATTTATATAAAATGGTCATTTAAATAATATTACATGAATCCAGCAACCTCTTCCAAGAACTCTATGGACAAACAGATTTATAAAGTGAAAACTGGAGAGCACAATGCAGGTCTTACAGCCAAAAATTCTATCTCAAACCAGATGGATGCAGGAACCTCATTCCTAAGCCAATAATCTTTTTATTGCCACAGTTAAGACTTGTGTCTCCCCAGTTTACAGTCGAGAGCTCCAGAGTTGCAATGCTCTATTTTGGTCCTCTCCCACTTCTTTTTGATTTTAGATGCCCTCATGGTTCCATCACTGCTGTTATATTCAACTTTTTGGACTATTATTTTGGTTTTCTGCTGTAGCTGTGACTTATTACTCCTGGCTGCAAGCCATGGAGTGATGGAAAATGCAGAGGTGGTACTTTTTGATATTACTGGCATGGTTGAACGGACTTCCTGAGGGCCAGGCACAGACCTAGAAGCTGATTGGGTTTTTAAAGAAAATGCTGTGCTAATATTGTTGTCTTAAAGATTCTCTCTCTTCTCATCCATACAAATTTTGACCTTTTTATATCGGCATGGATATAATACATTTATCTCCTTGAACCTTTAATATACAGAAATTCTACTAAATTCCAACTCTCTATTATTCCCTATTCTTTCAAACTTCCACACAGGTTCAAAGTCACCACTGTAGATACTTATTATTTACAGTCTGTTATTTTAATGGACAAACTGATCCCCCCACTGATCCCCCTCAATGGACAAACCAAATAACCATAAACCCCAAAAGACTAAATTTGAAGGTTGAACAGCAATTGATTTGGACATTTGGACACCGACAGAATTTATGAAATGATTCACAGTGTCTTCAAATGGGCAGCTCACAAAATCAGAGCCTTATGGTTTCACTCAGAGCTTTGGATTCATATTAAGAAGTATTCATATTAATAGGTATTCACATTTTATGTACATAACTCTTATTGGAGTCCAAATGGCACAGTCTCTCTGAAACCTCAGAGCACTAATCCAGGAACGTGTTTTAAAAATCTTGACCTGGGTTTCCCTTGGAGAATTCAGCCTTGGTTTGTGCCTCTCATCCATTTCCTTTTGAATTGGTATTAGCACACATACTGGACTCTTTCAAAGGCTTCTCAGTTTTTCTTCCTTTCTTTCCTAGAATCTCTGACTGGATGAGGTTGAAAGGCACCTCTGGAGATCTTCTCTCACCAGGAAAGATTCCCCAGGCCTGTTTCCTCTTTGCCAGTTAATATCTCCAAAAATGCAAACTCCAGTAGCTCTCTGGGGAAACTCTTGGAGTGTTAGTCCTCTCTTACAGCAAAATGGTGCTTGGCTGTGTTCAGAGGGAATTTCTGTGCTTTAGTTTGTATCCATTGCCTCATTTCTCCCTGTCTCTGGCAGTGCTGAGGTCTCTCTCCCTCATGTTCATCCCCATGTTAATCCATATGGAGAATATAACTTTTGTGGCTCAATCCTAGGCTCACTCCTCCAAGCCCACATGAACTGGGAGCACCAGAGCTGAACACTTCACTCCAGGTAACTCTTTTCACCATGGCAATAATTCTGTTGGCAGCAGCTCCTGTTCCTGATAAGGTTATTTTTACTCTTTGTATTCCTGTGGCACCAACGGTCTTGACTGGATCACTGCTGCTCAAAGGGAGAAACACCCAAAGAATCTTAATTTAGTACCTAGACATTCTTCTTCCTCTCTTCATCAAGATCTCCATGTTCAATTCCCAACTTGCAAGTGTAGGCAAAATATGCTTTTATCTATAGAAAAATAGGGTGTAGTCTGGAGAAGCTGAGTAATTCACTGATGATCAGTCTTGGCTACAGTAATGAATATTTATTGTTTTCCCTTAATAACTGTTTTTAAATAATCTCCTTCTTGCTTTTGATGATTTCGATCTAAAAAGAACTCAAGTGCTTTCACTTCAGTTATTAATGATGGACAACAGTTGTTTGAGAAATTATTCTACTTCTTTACTCAGTTCTGAGATTGTGGACACCCTGTTCATACAGCTCTAAAAAATTCCCCTTTTCTCAGTGGGAGTTTTCACATGACTAAAATAAACACCGGTGAATCAGAGCTCTTCTCCTCAGTCTGCACAGTTTTTGGTCTACTCAGTCTAGATAGAAAGCATCTTAATTATGAAGTTTAAGTCCTGCCTTTTCAGAGTTTATTGCTGCACCTAGGTGTTTGTATTTCTTGATGTATAGTTGTTAAATACACTTGTTTTCCACAGAGATAAAAACATTCCATATTTCCATCAAGTTTAGATAATTGGAGTTTTCCTCTAAGGATGTATATGTATATGTATATGAAGTCTCAAGAATATTAGGGCTGGTTTTGACAGTCCTGTGCCCTTTTAAAATCCTGCCCTATACACAGTTTTCCAACAGAATCTGTATTCTAAAAGCAGATCTAAAACTGCAGTTTCCTATCTCACCTGATATCTCAGTTTCTTGCAAAAAGTTCAGGAGAGATAAATATCTCTCAAAAATATTCATGCAGGAGCAAAACAAGAAAAATCTCTGGCCATCAGATATCTCCACAATTTTATTCTTTCATTTTCTGCCAAATAAAGGACATTTTGTAAGGGTGTGTTTCAATACCTCAGCCTCTCCAGGCGGAGAACTCTCCAAGAGGAGTTAAAAACTTGGGAAACTTTTTGAAAGGTTTCCAAAAAAAAAAAAGGAGTCAGAGCAACAATAGCATGCAGGTAGGTCTTGCATGCTCTCATACCTACTGTAAACATGATTACACAGACACTGGTTCAATATCTTTTTTTAGATTAAGTATTTAGAAAATTCAGAACAGTTCTTTGGCTGGAGACTTTATTACCACTTAGTACTAATGAAGGAAGCTTGCTTCAATTTTAATTAGGGTTTGGTTTGGGTCTTTTGGTTGGGTTTTCTATTTTACACTAAGAAGATGGGCACCTCCTAATTTTAAACACTTATTCAATGAGGCCCTTAAATATCTGCTTTGTTTCAAGTGGGTACTTAGAGGCTTTCTCAAATAAGACCCATTCCTAAATGATTAAACAGATGGCAAAATAAACTTAGAAATTTGTAAGCTGGAGTTACGTATTTGGTTTAACTTCTCAGAGGAGTGCACGGAATGAAGAGAACGCTTCTCTTTTTTTTTGGTTCCACTCACATTCCACAGCCTAACACCTGAGGACAGGCTAGGTTAGGCTGCTTTGCTTTTCCCAAGGGATTTTTCTGGACACTCCTCACCTCTTACCTTGCTGCCCCAGCACAGCTACAGCCAAAACTCCCTGTAGAGAGATGGACTCCTTACCCCAAACACGGATTTTCTCCTGCCACTGTAAATCCAAGGCCTTGTTAAACCTGGCTTTAGGTGCAAACCCAAAACTGAGGGTCTGAAGGGAGGAGAGGGTGATGAAAGTGCCAGATTTTGATAAAAGAGAATGATGATTGTTACTTTCAGCCTTCCTGGGCTGGTTTTTCCAGATTCCACCAGGGAGCAGAGAACACCTGCCAGGGCTGATCAGATCCTATTAGGCTGATACTGGAGATCTCTGAAATCCCTTGCTACCTACACTTCTTGCTATTTAAAGCTCCTTAAAGGTTTCAGAGCAGGAATGGAACAGGATGAAGCTTTCAGTCTCCATATATCTTTCACCTCTTTCTTTGCAGTCATGGACATTTCAGTTCCAGTGGCTGCTGTGAAGACAACATTTATTTGGGATATTTTTTTAAACTGTAAATCAGCTCAGTAAAGTGATTTCAGACCTACTTTCCCTAGTCTTGACTTTTTGCAACCCAGAAATATTTTAATATCTATACAGCACATAAATGTTAAAAGAAATAAAAATTGGAAACAAGATATAAAACTTGAAAACAAGATAGAAAAAATAAATAAGGAAACAAAATCATAGCAATGAAATAAGCCTGAATTCCTCACTAATTATTTCATGAATATTAATGCCATGATTAGTCTTCAGATTGTCATAATTCCAAATATAGGTAATTTATTTTAACAATATTTTAATGAATTTTTAGAAATTACAAAAATTCTTTTTAGGAAGATGTAGTCCATGGTGTGCCTTAATTGCCACTAATATAGAAAAGTTTATAAAACCCCCAAAGATAATTTGTCATAACTTCTTTTAACATATTTTCTGGAACAAAATTTCAACAGTTCAGAAAAAAAGAAATCCAAGCTATAATGAGATTTTGTTTAAGTTTTCCATCTTCTTTCTCAGTCACCTTCTACTGAGCTAAGCCACATTCTTGGTGTGAATTTACACATAAGGTCTTGCAAAAAAGAATTGATTGACTTGATTCAAGGTAGTAAAAAAAGAAGATGCTGTCCAAATAGCATTATTTGTTGTACATAAAGAGAAGGGAACTGCATTCCTCATTTTAAAGATATGTTTAAATTCTCTCACAAGGCCTTAACAGTTCATAAGTGTTCCAAATTCTGTCCTGCTTCAATAAAAACCGGTGGCAGTTCTACACAGAAAATGTCTACATGGAAAGTACATCTCTTCATTATTTGGATTCCCACATGATCCATCCACAACTTGGTTTAGAATCTTTTTAAAAGAAAAAGAAAGAAATGTGAGGGGAAAAAAAAAAAAGGTCCCATATTTTTGTATTGATATGTAGTTTCTTTTCTTCTGATTTGTAAAAAATTTCAAATTATATCTAAGAATTACACTAAGAAGACAAAGTGCCCCAAAAGTGGAGTCCAAATAATCATTAAAAACAGGGATAGGGGCATGAAGTGGCTCCCACATTTCCCCCACACTGGGAGTATCCTGAAATGAAATTAAATTTTCATTCACAGTGATTCCAACCCACCTCAAACAGGTCAAAGTTAGCCACTGAACCACATGCAAATATCTATAGCAAATTGCTGTGACTTTTAATATCTTTACATCAGTTTATTTCCTGATAATTTCAAAACCCATGGATGACTTTAGGCTGTTCCCTTCATTTTGTAGATTCTGTATCGTGGCTGAGTGCATGAGGTGGAGAAGTGGCAGCGGAAATGCACACTGGCAAGTGCTCCTTATCAAGGCACAATAAAATCTAAAAGATTATATATATAAAGCATTTTAAACATTTGGAAACATCATTACAATTAAATTTCCCTTTAAAAAAAACCAAAGTGATATTCAGAACAGGAAGTCCAAAAACCCCCTGAATTCTGTTTAATTGAAAACTGTTGAATTCTAGGAACAGCTAAATTCTGCCCTAATTTATAGGAACCAGAAGGAAATGTTAATTCTGCTCCAAAAAGTGGTTTAGTAGTCTACATTTGATTTCAAACTCTGCAACATTTCAAAGATATTTGTAAAAAAGAAAGAAGTACCAGCATTTCTAATTCAAATTTATTTCATTGGGTAAGGGCTAGGTAGAAGAAATGTTGGTGCTTTGCTTGGACTGCCATCCCCAAGGAGGCCAAAATAACCTGAGGGAGAAAGAGGTGGCAACTTCTGAGGAAAGATGATCATTGATTTAACTTCCAAAAACTGTGGGAGCTCCCTCTTTGTAAGAAAACTGTGCCTAACCCCTCTCTCCTTTTAAACAACTGTTCAGGAAAAAACTACTGCCATTTGCAACAGAGTTCTTAATGCAGCAAAACCAAAATGAACTAAAGAGAAAAAAAAGTTAACGAAATCAAAAGATGCAAAATACTTAAAAAGTTTGTGATGGAAAAATTTTGGTTAGGACAACTTTTATGGAATTCCTCTTGTGCTTTTTGATACGCAAAGCACCTGCAGTCCCTAGACTTGATCATTAAGTCTCATGTGTGCGGTGTGGACAGAGGTTAATGGAAAAGATTTAAGGGAAAAGGTTATTCATACTGCCAATAGTCAGCCTTGGATTGAATTAAAAGATAATAGAAAATACTGTGGTAAAAGAGAAATCAACAGCTGTATTCTGGGAAAAGGCTAAGGAACACAAACGTCAGAAAAAGTGAAAAAAAACTGAAAGAGAACTGGGAATTCTGTCAGCGTTATCTTGGAGGAAAGTGAAAATGTGGAAGTGGTCAAGACACCATGAAGTTACAACTCTCTGGAAACATTACGGTCTGCTTTGGCCTAGGTTTCCTTGTCAAGTGCCTTTTCTCTTCCAGGATGAGGGGGAACTCCTCCCTGCTCCCAGTCTGCGGCTTTGGACCGACCCCTTCCAAAGGAAATGCTCAGCCCGAGCTGCTGCTCAGAAACCCTGGAGGGAGGGGAGCATCTGTGTCTCAGTTCTGCTCTGTTAATGACACAAATCTTCCCAGCCAGTAGCCACCCTTCCATCAAGTGCAAATTAAAGCAGTCTCAAAACAGGACTGGTTTGTACTGGTGCCCTGTTAAATGGTGCAGGAAAAAGGGTAGGAACAACCCACTAAAGCTTTGTCTTGTTCCTGTGGCTGCCTCATTCTCCCTCCCTCTTCTTCCTGCTGGGAGCCAGGAGTGCTTTTAGCCCCAGTTGCTCTCTGGAGATCCGTGATGACATTTATTTCTTCCTGGAATTATGTGAAAACTGTAAATGCTCCACTTAGATAAGATAAAGGGTACTCCAGTGCTACAGAACATCAGATCTGTGGCTACTTGTAACCACGAAAAAGTGTCATCTCCCAGCTACCAGGCATCTTCTTGGAAGTTTCCTAAAATTTCAGCCAGAAGGAGAGTCATGCATAGGTTTTTTTTTTTAAAAGTTCTAACTTATATTTGCAGTCAGGGAAAAGACTTAGAAAAAACAAGAGAATCAAAAGGAAAACAGGGACCGTTTCTGTAAATAGATAATGTAAAGTAGCAAAAAGAGTACTTCACATAATTAATTCCAAGTAATAGAATTGTTTAGTATTTCAAGGAGGCAAAACACCAGAGTTTTGGCTCTTTGATCATTAACCGTGCTCATTGTTTCATTAAGGCAAAGACCACTATTTCTCAAGGAGTTTTTAATGCTTACAGTAAGAAGGGTACAATAGTTTTATCCAGAACAAGGTGAAAAGGGCTTTCAGCCGATATGGAGGCTCAGAGCTGTTTTTTAAACCCCAGCCACAGAAGAAGAGAGGGGATTTCAGTGGCACTTTGGCTGCCTCTGCACAGAGCCCCAAACAAACCATTTGTGTTACTAATTTTCCCAAATATCACTATTTATTAACTGGGCAGTGAATTTCTGAGGAATAATTGGTTATATACCACTTGAAAATCTAAGCCCAAAGACTCAAAAACTGGTCATAGTTTTGATTCAGATAAAAATATTTCATTTCAGAACTGCCACAATTGTTTCCCACTGCTCATCCAAAGAGTGACTCATTGCCATTACTTCCAGACCTTCTTTTTATTTCTTTGTCATATAAAATTGTGGCAGACTGGACATTTTCTTCACCAGGAAGATTTTTAAAACCCCAAGCAAGCAGATGTTAGTTGGTATGAGTAGTCCACATCATCTAAATCATTTGAGGGTGGTTCTGTCTGGTTTTATCTGCCAGAGATAAAGATTTCTCCTTTCTGACAGCTTGCCTGGACATATAAAGAGGATAAGGAATAATGCACATATAAAAGTGTAGCCAATGTCAGAGCCAATATTTCCACTGAAAAGGAATTGAGAAACTGATAATAATGTAAAGGTTCACCAAATTAGAGTTATATTTCTGTTACCACACAAAAGGTAATGTTCCCAAAGTATTTTCCCCTCTTCGTTTCCATGGTCATAGAGAAGCCAATGCACTCACATAAGAAATTAATTCAATTTTTTAAATAAATTGTGTGCTCAGTGTAATTAACCTGCACGTCTGTGGTGGCCAAATATACAACAGCAAAAAATGTGGCTTTGATTCTAGTTACAGACACAGGATATAGTCTGTCTAGACCATCAAATAATGCACCTCTAAAGTGAAAGTTTTACATGTGAGATTGCATCTCTGAAATGAGAACTGCTGCAGGAATATTGGCCAGAGAAGGGAAAAACTAGATTCCTTTACACTGTCCTATTTTTTTACCCACCTACTCTTCCAGATCATTTTAAACCTTAAAAGTGGGGTATTTGCAGTCTATTGGATATTGAAGCTTCTCATAGAACATATATAATAATCAGATGCCACCTGCTTTCTGCTGACACCCAGGAAAAATGCATCTTTTTCATTTCATTTCATCACCAAATTCAAAGAAAGCAACACAGAAAACAGAAAGAAAATGTAATGATCCAATTCAAAGCCTTACATCCCATGACAAAGTTATTAACTTGAAGACTTAAGTTCATATGACATTTCAAATGACAATTTTTTCTGATTTTTCTGTCGTCTATGCATAATTTCAATAAACAAGCATGGATTCAGATTCACTGAATCGGGCTGGGAGATGTCAGAAATGTGATTCAAATCTTAAATTTAAGGACTCATTTTGTTCTCTCCACTTGTACAGCAGGGCTGCTGGGTCATGTGGAAAACCTCTTGTCCCCAGCAGTGCAGCTGATGCCTAAAGAAAGCAAAATACACCAAAAGAATCAGAATTCAGGCAATAAAAACCCAGGAATTCTCTTAAAAGCCTGCATTCCCTTCAACATCCTTGTCTTCTGTCTTCTGGATCAGAGAAATAACAGAGGACAGGTAGACTTGGCAAAGTGTTTATGCAAATTTTCCCCTCACTGACCCTATGTCCTAGACATCAACCTATAGGGAGACCTGTATGGCTACAAGAAGTTTTAGCTGTAGAACATATTAATCTGGGTCTAAAATAAACATGCTCTCAATGCAAATAGCACCTGGAGTCTGGCCTGCCCGTGGCAATAAAACAAATCTGAAAATCTCTCAGAGGACATTTGGTGTTGCAAAGAGAGGTGAGGAAGGGGCTCAGCAAGGATCTAAACCTCTTCTCAGGGGAAAGGGAGAGCACCTGCCTGTCAAGGGCACATCTGGCCAGCAACGAGGGAAAAAGAGGAGCAGGTCTGAGGCAGGAATGCTGCAGAGGGGCTGCTCGGGAGAAAGGGAGGGTGAGCAAGGAGCAGCCAGGCAGCGAACACGTGAGTGCCTGTGTGTGTCCTGGCAGTAAAGTGAAGAACAACAAAGCTCTGCACACACCAAGCC
Source organism: Aleadryas rufinucha (assembly GCA_013397815.1). NCBI lineage: Eukaryota > Metazoa > Chordata > Aves > Passeriformes > Aleadryas > Aleadryas rufinucha. The sequence continues at coordinate 94,204 of VZTH01006151.1, forward strand.
AAGCCCAGGAGCTGCCAGAGACGCTGGGAGATGTGTCCAGCCAGCAGAGCTGTCAGTCAGAGCCTGCGCTGCATTTGACAAAGCGAGAAAAAAGCTGGAACTCACCTCTTTCAGGCATGGCATTTTTATATTTTAAACAATGTTGCCCTGAACCCACTGACCTTCAATACCTTCAGAAGGGGTTTTTGGATACCCACATGGAGTTAAAACATCCGATTTTCAGCAGCCTCTCTATCTCCAACTATAATACAGCATGAATCCAGTGAAGATGCTATGTGCACTTGATGCAAGAATTTCCAATTCAAATCTGGAGAGAAAAGGAGGACGTAAATACATCTCACATCTCAGATTGTCTAAAGTAAGCTCTTTTGTAAATGTAGACCAATTATTAAATAGTTTTGACACACCCAGCATTACTATTAAATAATTTAAAAATACAATTTTTATTTTCAATCCTTTTTCTACCTTATTTTTTCAAATTGTGAAAATTCAGTTATTTCAGAACAGTGCTTAGCTACATTTTGTGGTAAATCAAAGAAATCAGGAGAAATTGAAAGAAATTGAAAGTTATTAAATAAATTCTGATATTTCATGAAGGGGAGAGGGAGAAATTTCTTTCACCTTTAAGTGATTCACAGAAACTATTTTCTGGCAAGCCATTTTGTCTGAATTCCCCCACTGGACATCAGCACTGGTAACAGACTGGATGTCTACCATGGGTCTTCAGGAGACCAGCGAATTCCTGCTGAAAATTTGGAGCAAACACAAGAAAAGTATCCAGAGTAACAAGCTTTATTTTCTACTTTTGATGCCTGGAAAAATTAGAGGCTCCTACTTAAGTAAACATCGGTTTGTGTTCTCTAAAATAGTGAATTTTTGCTGGAAGCATGTATTTATTGGTTATAACCCTAATCACATGTTGGACCAATGGCTAAATCCTTCCTCCTGCCTAAAAGTCCAAATGTTTATTTTTCAGCAAATTCCAGCTGGTCACTGAGGATATTTAATGGATGAGGCCTTTGCCAGGTAATTGACAGAACTCTGCTGGAAAAGCAGTTTACACTTTGGAAAACAAAGTGATGCTTCCCAACATGTCCCAAGCATTTGCTGAGAAGCCTGTTAACAAAATTGTTTTCAATTGTTCCTGAGAGTGCAACTGGAAATGATTGCTGCTCTGATTTAATGTTTATTTGTGGGGAGCTGAGGAGAAGATATTTGGGTACCTGAGGAGAAATCAGAGAGACAAGGCTGCACATGGCATCGATCACTAGAGCTGGGTAGAAAATAGGATTCCATGATTTCCTCTAGTCAGGATCAAGCACAGCTGAAACAGAGGTGCATTAAAGCAAATGTTTCCTTGGCAATGTTGTAAAAATGTGTGGGAAACAAAAAGTAAAATCTGAGCCTAAGTTCAAACAAAGTGCAGTGAAACAGGCACTTAGAAGTACTCAAGGCTTAGGCCACCTGTGTAAATGACTGGAAATATCTCGTTCCCCACTATATTTGCTTTCTCTTTCCACACCAACTCCCTCTACATCAAGTGGTGACTAATGGTGACAGTCATTAACAGGTTTCTCTGTGCAAATAAACTTGACTTTGTGTTTCAGTTGTCCCCCTTCCAAGCGAAGGAGAACACAGGATATCTGGTAGTGTTAAGTTATCCATTCTGGAAACGTTCAGTAAAGCAAGATCTTTGATATTTAATATATATTATTGATGTAGAAATTCTAAACTCTTTGATTTGTGGATAAGCTGTAAGGGTTTGGGGTTTTTTTCCCCATCTCAGTAGAGGGAAAACAGTTCACGAGGTACCAGACTCTGAGACAAGATAGATTTTGAGACTTCATTCAGATAAATCATTATTCTACAAGAAGCTGCACAAGACTTATTACATATTCAGGGACACAATAAATTTTCCAAATGTTAATCCCACTGTCTCTTCTAAAAATAAAGAAAAAAGAAGGTTGTGCTCTGTAATTGAGGCCTGCTTTTCCTGTTCCTGCACTGCCTTCTTCTCTCTCTGGGACTTACTCAAGGAATGTACAAGACTTCTTTCCTACACAAAAGATCAGTTCCTACCTCCAAAAGGGAGGTACATTCAGGGAATAAAATGCTGGAGAAGATTTCAGCAGGAAAACTGAACCTGTCTGTGCTATGCTGGATGGAAATGGTTTAAAAAGGCAAAATCAACCCATAAAACTGCTCAGCTAATCAGAAATACAGCAAGAGCCAAAACATCCTTATTCATTTCACACCGATGACAGCTCAGGAGGACACAGCAGAGCAATCACCACCCTGCCCAAGCCTGACATTTACAGTCTGGCACATCAGGAACAGTCTCTGAACCAAGCGAGGCCATTCCTGGAAAAGTCCCATTACCTGGAATGTGGGACAATTAAAGGCGTCTGCTACTGATTTTCGGTCGTCCCAACAGAGAAAAGCTGCAATTTGTTTTTAGAATTTATGACTAAACCATGTGGAAAACGTGTCAAGCTCAAGGCAGAGCTTCTCCCCCTTGCTCCTATTTCTATTACCCTCACAGGTTTTTCAGACCACATTTACCATCAGCAAGGGGCAGACTTTAATGGCATCTGTAAGCCAAAAATAAAACCCCCACATTCTGAATTTCATGCCTGAAAGACAAACACCTTCGAATACAGAAAAAGTTGGGAAAATTTGTCACCTCCAGGCAACCCCTGAAGTACAAAATTACTCACATGCTGTTTGGGGGCCTGGTGTGAAGAAAGAAAATGGCTGTAAACTTTGATTAATCAAATAGGACACCCACAAAGACAGATGTTTGTGACTCATGTGGCCATGCTGTGTGCCCATTTCCCTTCTCATTCCATAAAAAAGGCACGACTAACTCCATGCAAACCATTTATAGAATCCCAGCAATCTGGTAGAACTTCTAATTTTCTACAAGAACAGCAATGAAGTTGTGAAAATAAGATAAATGAAATATAATGGGGAGGTTTTCTATTTTCTAAACATTTTCTGTGCCAGCTAGAGGGTCATACTGGTACACAATTAAAACATGGGCCAAAAACATGACAGAAGAGTCAGGAGCTATAGATGTTTCTGTGATCACTATCTTTCTACTTAGGTATTATCATAGGATCACAGAATGATTTGGGTAGGAAGGGACCTTAAAGATCATCTGGTTCCACCCCCTTGCATGGGCAGAGACACCTTCCACTCTCCCACGGTGCTCCAAGCCCCATCCAACCTGGCCTTGGACACTTCCAGGGATCCAGGGACAGCCACAGCTTCTCTGGGTAACTTTTTCTAGTGCCTCACCAAGCTCATGGTGAAGAATTTCTTGCTGTTATCTAATCTAAACCCACTCTTTTTCAGTTTGAAGCCATTCTCCCTTGTCCAGTGACCCAGGGAAGCCTGTGACAGACACTGCTCCTGTTCTGGGATGTTCTAGGATGCCTTGGTTCCATCAGTCTTGTGAAAGCTGCTGTCTATCCACACACCAATAGTGGGATGAGGAGAGGCAGACACACAGGCACACACCAAGCACAGGAGCTGGGTGAACACCTGCCCGAGTGCAGCTGTCCTCGTTTTCCTAAATATAGCTCTTATCAGTGTCTGCATCTAATATTGCTTTGGGCCAATCGATAAGCTGGGTCTGTACCCATCCTGCTCCTTTCTAGGAACACAACTCCACAAGCAGCCCCATCAATTCACACTGTGCCCATCTTTTATCCAGTGATTGCTCAGGTGGGAGCACGGAGGGAGAGAGGAATGCTACATCTCCCCATGCCCCAGCAGATTACCTCATCAGATCACTGCCAGTCTGACTCACACCAAAACAAACCATAACCACACAAAAATACACTTCATGTGCAGCAAACTGCTCCTATACAGCTCCTCCTGCCACCACACATTCCAGCACGATTAATCCTCATCAGGTGAAAGACTTCTCTGCTAATATGTGCATTTGGGAGCCAGCCAAATCCAACAAGGTTCATGCCATCAACAATCTCACTGACTTCACCTCAGTGTTGGTGAGAATAAACTCCTCTGTGTTTATCTTGCAACTGTGGGTGCTACGAGACAATGGATCTATTTATATTGTTTATTGTTAAGGTGCTTATAAAAAAAAAAGGGATAGGGTGAGTTGCTAAGGCAGACATTGGAAATTTCTCCACCCAGTAATCCCCTGGACCATTTTAAGTTTCTTCTATGAACAATTCTCAACGACAAGCTGCCAAGAATGCGGGGAAATATTGGGTGACTTCTCCTTATCTGGAAAAATGAAGTTGATAGCAACATAAGCAATACTCCTTTTCCTGTCTGGGTGCTGAGGGTGCCAGGGATGGGCAGAAGTCACTGAGATCTACTCCAGATTTGTCCCTGTAAAACACAAAGGAGCATTTAATAGACATTGAGATTATTTCTACAAACTCTACGGCAAAGACAGCAACTATTAATTTTCCTTCGCTCCCAATGATAAGAAATCTACTCCCCTCATGTAAAATCAAGCTCCACATTGTACAGGTGACATTCAATTAACCATGGATTAAAAATCCATATTCCCATTATTCTGCTGTTTTCCACATGGTTGGGCTAGAAGTAGCACTGGTTATCTATTCAGCTGCCATTTGGGGCTCTAATCCTGCCTTTATTTCTCTTTGGACAATTTTCCGAGCCTGCTCTTAAAGATCTTTGAATAATGGGTGCAGGGCTTCTGCTTCCACCGTTTCACTTAAATGTGGACTTCATTTCTTCTTCCTAAACTCAATTCCATGTGTTTGAAATTATTATTTACTTAGGAATGGGCAAAAAGGGGAGTGTGCAGAGGCCAAACTCACGCATCTACACTTTAATTTTTTCACTTTCAGATGAAAACAACAGTTCTGCTCAAGAATGCACAGCAGTGTGGGAGACAGGCTGGAGAACAACTGCAGCTCGCCAAAGAAGCTGGATTCCCAGTCTGTGGGAAAATAAGAGTACTTGGAATTGGCTCCAGCCCAAATAGGTCAAAAAATATAAAGAAAAAATAAACACAACAAACCCCCAAATCCTCAAGAATTGGAAGTTCGTTGGATCTTTTATCAATCCAGTAAAAGTGACTAAAAGATAAATTTCATGCAGCCACAGAGGTCACAGAGTGATGCTGGACCCAGGGCAGATGTCAGCAGGCCACCCATGACCAACAGATCCCCACGTCCCCAATTTCAGGGAGGACCTGCCAAACCCAGCCATGAGGCAACACTTCCTTTCTTCCTCAGAAAATTTCCAGTGAGCAGCAACAACTGTGCTTGCGACAGCACGCCCTGGTCTTGGAGAGCAGAGATAATTTGAAAAAAACAGGAGTAATCGGCATGCTGTCGCCACCAAGACTGCCCAGAATAGAGACTTTGTGCTGTACTAACATGCTAATTAATTAATTAACATTCAGAATTGCTATCACTGTATAAAAATTAAAATTTTACTTCTTTTCTTTAACATTTAAAGCCTTTAAAAATGGGGTTTAACAAGCCCGTTAACAGGACCAGATTTTTTGTGCTGGCATTGGTGATTCAGACAAAATCCCGTCATTTTACACGGTAAAATCCCATTGAATCTCCATTAGGAAGTCTCGTGGAAAACCCCATTGGATTATCATTTGACGTCAAAGCTGGCATAACACAACCTGGAGACATCTGACTCATGGTGTTAGGAGAGACTTGGAAACTTCCAAGAAGTCTTTCCAGTATTTAAACCAAATTAATTCCCTGGGAGAGAATGAATCCGAAAACAAATTGGTCTTGAGAAATTTTTGAGTGATCCCGTTTGGGAAGGGATTGGCCTTCTCTGAAGGAACTACTTGGGAATTCCCATTTAGGTTTTATGGAGGATGAAAATGGACATTCTGGGGTTTTTTGGTAACTCTAGTTGGTACTTTCCTTAAATGGGGATTAATAATTTATACTTAAGAACTCTGCTGATTACCTGATTTGGGGAGTTTTTGTCTGTTTTGTTTTTTAAAATGAAAAAAAGTAAAAAACATAGAGAATTCATTAATTTCTTGATATTTTCATTCATATTCATTAATATCCTGATATAGGGCACCAATTAGTGGATCTAATTTATAAGTATATATGCACACACACACAATTTATATCTAGGCTTATCTGCAGATTCCCAAACATAAAAACCTTTTTTGCCAAAACCACATTTTCTTTCACAAGTTTCTGGATCCCAATTCACAGCCTGGTTCCTTGCAAGAAAAATTTGGCAGCATTGGAGGAAATTATGGTCGTTCATTTTTAAAAGAATACAAAGTTGCTTTCAAAAATAAAAATTAAAAATCCTATTTAGACTTTTCCACACACATAAATTGCAATATTCCTTCCTACCTGTACATGAGTGGGAAATGCAAAATATAAGTGACACCAGCTCCTTATCATTATCACATTGGGCAATTCATACACCTACAGAAAGAACTACTTCAGGTTTAAATACTTATAAAAGGATGTGAATTTGAAAATTTAGTTTCTTGCTTTGGCATAACAAAAAGCTGCTGCCCAAATGGTATTTCAATCTCATGTCTAGGGCTTTTCTTACTAAATCTCTTCCTGATAATAAATTAAAATGATGAAAAGGAACCCAAACTTTTAATTGGTGCGTTTCACCAGTTTTAATCCATCAAATCTTCGAGTTTAAATCCCCTGATATCCCTTGACAGAGCTGTTCATTGGGATTTGTTACCCAAATATAGGTTGAACACCCAGGAATGAGGACAAGGACTTGGCAATATGAAAGTGATGATCCTGCTGCCTCAAGAACAAACACTTCAACTTCTCCAAAAGGACTTTTTCCTCTTCTTTCGGGTAAGGTTTCTGTAAGGGCTGTATCATAGACTCATTAACTTCTTAAAATCAGAGGTTCCCTTGGCTTCATGAATCAACTCTTTATGCTCATGAAACAGCTTTATCTCCAACCAGATTTTTGTCAGTACAGAGAAACCTGCCTGCCTGACTTCAAAGAGCAAATGACTGCCTGTGACCAGTGCCAAGCCATACCAGGTTGTCATCAATTTGCCCTGCAAAATCTTTTGCTTCCTTATTTTAAACACAACAGTATGAATATTCTACCTGAAAGAGGAAATGTTCAAAGCCTTAAATTGTTGCCATAACTCATCGTTCTTTCAGGTTTTTTGTGGGTTTTTTTTTTTCCTTAAACCCATTGACCATGGCTTGGTTGTATTCTGTAGCAAACTTCTCATTCTAATTAGCACCTAAAAGCTCAATAGACAAGACAAATTCTATTCTAAATCAAATCTCTTCTATTCTAAAACAAATAAATGTTGATTCCCTGATGATGATAGTGACCATAATGACGTTGGTTTCTGCACCTCTGAGTAACAGCACAAAATTTTTATTACGCATCTTTATTGCCTTAAATAGTTTTGAAATTCATCTTCTGAAACGACAATAAAAATCTTTAAGCTTAGCTACAGCTACAGCTTTTTCAAAAAGGTGAATCCCTCAGTGAGTCATGAAAAAAATATGTATATCTCACCATGGAAAAATATAGTTATGGACTGATTGAAGGGAGAAGGTAGAACTGAATAAATCTTGTCTGACTTTTTCCTTACATCAAGTAAGGGATGCACACTTTTGTTCATACATTACACACTCAAGGCATGATTGGCTAGCCAGAATTTGCCTAAATAAGGTGCTGTGCCTAGCCCAAGGAATCCTATCAAGCCCTTTTTTGTTCCTTCACATCAGTAACACTCCTGGAAACGCCTGAGTGTTTCCACAAACAACATTCCTATTTGTCATCTTTGCAGAAGTAAAGCATCTAGAACCGTTTCAAAAGCTAAGAGTACTTCCTCCAATTTTATTTAGAAAAAATTCTTTGACTTCCCTAAAGCCCATTGTAATTAAAGTTCCATATGGTAGGCCCCCTTTTTTAAAAACAAAACCAACCTGAATTATCCTCTCTGTTGAGTTGTATCTCACTTTCATGAAAAAGAAAAACAGTTTCTTTTCCTGACACCCCAAAAATGTGCCAAGGCATATGTTTTTATTCTTGGCCCTGTTACATTTGGCAGCCTTGTGGTCTCCCCTTGTTTTATAATAATATCTAAATTAAAATTAATTACTTGGCATCTTGATTCAACTTCGTATCCCTGGCACTGCCACAGATAATTAGCTTGAAGCAAGTTTTGCTGAGTAGAATTGTAGAATGTAGAATCATAGAATATCCTGAGTTATGTTCTCCTGGAACACTTCCAGGGATGGGGCAGGCACAGCTTCTCTGGGCACCTTGTGCCAGGGCCTCTCCACCCTCACGTTTTCTTCCTGCTCCATGCTCTTGATTAATACTTAGTTTGCATAGATATTCATAATCAATAGAAACCATCAATCCAGGGCTGAAAGAGAAAAAAGAAAGGCACACTCAAGACAGACTGAATCCACAATCTCCCAGCAAGAATTTAATAAAAACAGGGTGTGGCAAGAGGAAAGCAGGAACAAACGAAAGGAGGACTGCAATGGGAGCACTGGAAAGCAAAAGGAAAAAAAACCAGAGGAGAAGAAATCATAGATAAGTCAGAATGATGGTGGTTCAGTTAGAAGGAGCTGTTCAGAGGAATGGTTAATGAAAGGAGTGAGGGAATGAACCAAAGAAGGGAAAAAAAGGCACAAAGAAATGGAGTTAGTGTTGTGATATGCTGAGAGAAGGGATGCAATCAGAAACAAAATTTTATAATGAACATCTGAAGGCCAATGTTTACAGGCAGAATTTTTGACTGAATGGGATTGTTTTCTGATTTTCATTTGTAATTTTCAAAATTTCTAACAAAGAGTAGGAAACCAGTTCCTCAGAACGTCTGCTCCTGGATGTCATGACATCTAACCCACCTCAGGGGTCAGAGGCAGCCCAAAAATCTGCCCCTCCAAAGGTACCTCCAGCCCACACCAAGGAAGATGTGTGGATGTTACCAGGAATTTTCAGCTTGAGATGTATCAGCAGCCACTGCAGGGAAGCAGAGTGAGTCTTCCACTCCAGCAGTGTTTATCCAAGGCTGGGGAAGCCTCACAGTCTTCATGCTGAACATTTTGCCATCCTAAGTTGAACTGTTGTGGAGTCATGAATGGAGCAAACCCCAAGTTTTATGTTACGTCATTCATGATGCTTCCCGTGTTTCACAAACCATGCCTTGATTCAGAAGGTATTCTGCTGGAAAAACCCTCAGGTTATAGAAGCAGAAAATCCTCTTCCCAGTTTTCTTGAAAATGAAATTCCATTCTTTCCCAAAATTACTCAGAGCAAGCCACATCCTCTCACCACCCTGCAAGGATGTAACACCACAAGATGTTGTATTCCTAAAAACATGATGAAACTGCTTAGAGTGTTTCAATCCCTGGTCCAAATTTAGGCTTGACCACCTCAAATGCATTCAGAGATTATGACAATTCAACCATGAAACCAGATAACTGTCTGCATCCTGCTTGCCAGTAAATTAGGTGTTTGCCAACAACAAATTGGTTTGCCAGACACAGAAATGTTTGATTACCATTGCTTCATATAAAGCACACTGAATGTTTGAAAACAAAAATCCTGATAGATAATCCAACCTTGAATAATAGAAGCAAATAGCACCCAGATTAATCCCAACAGCTGTCAGACTTCAATTAGCAGTCTAGGGATCCAATGCCACGATGAAAAAATGTCATCCACTATGCAAAACTTGTTATGAAATATCCAGGAATAAAACCTCTTTCCTCTACTGAGTACTAAAACAATACCAAGAAATCAATGCATGTAACATTTTCCATGCATCAGAATGAATAAATGAATAAAGAATATCTCCAGCTCACACCTCACCTGTTGAATGAGATCTTTATGACTGTTCAGCTTTAACATCACGAGCGTGGGCCAAGAATGCAAATACGTTGTGAGAAAGAATTCAGGAGTGAAGATGAAGACCCAAGTGATATTTTCATGTTGCCGTCTCAAAATCTTGAAGAAAGAAGGTAAAATGAGGAGAAAGGGGAAAAGAAACTACCTCAGAGAAGCTGTGGCTGCCCTGACTCTGGGAGGGCATACGGTCACCTTGGTGGAGCAACCTGGTCTGGTGAAAGGTGCATGGCAGGGGGGTGGAACCAGATATTCTCTAAGGTTCTTTCCAACCCAGGTCATTCCATTACTCCATGATTTAAGTTTTGCATTTGTATAAAGAACAGCCCTGTTGCAGTGAAACAACCTGGAAATATCAATTACTACAAACCAGTAACTCAGCATATTTGTACAAATCATTGATAAACAGCCTTATCAAGCATTGAAAAGTACACTTTAGTGCACACTTAATTCCACAAATCAAAACTTTTTTATTTTTAAGGATGTATTTTTTAGACCACCAACACACTGTGAGGAGGCTTAGAAAACTCTAACATATCAGAATGTACATTGGGGATTAATCTCCTTTTAAAATCCTTAGTAACATCACCAAAACAGGACATAAAACTATCTGTGTCTAAAAAACAAGTTATTTTCACTGCAGGAAAACAAACAAACAAACAAACCCACAAACAACCAAATAAAACAAACAAACCAAATATAAACAAGGAGAGGAGGTGACGTGAGCTGGATTAAGAAAGGCTGTGAATGGTAAAGGATTCTGTGGCAACTGGGGGAAAAGCTGTCCCCCTTAACTTCTCATTTCCAGAAGGTATTTATGTATTTCTCAAAACCAGCCAGAGGTATGGCATTCCTCCCCAGCTTGGGAGTTTGGGGTAAGTTTTTTTTAAAGGATAAGGGGCAGGTGGTTGGGCAAGCTGGATGGCCCTGAAACACACTTCCACTCTAATTGTTTCTCCACTACATTGTTTGACTTGTTAATCTATGCACCATGCCTAAGAATAACGTGTTTAATATAGATATTAGGGCAGCAGACAAGTTTTCTGGGCATATTTTATAGTGCAAATGCCGCTGGAGAGGATAAATCCCATTTGTTTTGTTTCAAATACCAAATGTGTAATTCGGGAAAGGTAAATCTGTGTTAAGATGGGTCCTAGTGGGTTTTTAAAACCCTTCTCACCTGGCTGGATGCAGCAAGGCAGGAATTTCCACGGTGTGTGGGTGCCACCTGCTGCCCATCTCCAGTGCTGGATCCCTTCCTTCCAGCGCCCTCCCCGAGCGCTTTTCAGAACTGGAATTTATTTCAAATAAATGCGACCAGCACAGAATAGTCACTGGAAATTTCTCTGCTAATCAGGGCCAGGGGAGAAAATTTATCCAGAATTCCCATCTCATAAGAAAAGTGATCACCATCCTTCCCAATTAAGGAACCTTCAGCCCCAGGACACTTCACCTCACTGCTGTCACAGAAACAAAACCTGAACTGCGGCTTTCGTAGCACAGACGTCAAACAGCTGCTCATGCAAGGAGAGGCTCAGCATGAAATTACAAAATTGCTCTCAGAATAAGACAATGAAAACTCAAATGAGCCTGAAAGAATTGCAGGGCTCCTAACTCCTGAGACCCAAACCGTATTTTCTATAAGTTTACCTGGAAAAATCTCCACTGTCTGTGCCAGGATTATTTTTCACAGGCAGAAAAAGCCACATTATTACTGCTACTACTTCTATTTACTGTCTGGGTTAGATCATAGCCCTGATCAGATCTGCAGGGCTACATCAAAGTTTGACTGATGGATTGAACACAGGGTTTAATTTTGGCCACTGGCACTGTCACAGTGCCTCTGCCCACGCTCTGAGGGCTCCATCCCTCTGGGATGCTCACCCAAGAGAGAAGGACTGCGAGATGGGGGCTAAGGAAGCTGAGCACCCTGAGAACATGCAAGAAACAATAAAATCCACAATCTACTTCCAGGAAACACAACAGACAGGGAATGTGGACTCAATCCCTTGTGCTAAACCTTGGGGAGATTAAAATTCATATTCTGTTCAGGTACCTGCTCAGATCCTGGCATTTGAGTAAGGTCAAATGAGGCCTGGATTTATCGGCTGTGGAAATCTTTAGAGCAAGGTTGTTTATCCTTAGCAGGTGTGGTTTAAACAGGAAAATGCAAATTAAGCCAATGCTGGGAGTTTAACAGGATGGTAATAAGTAACAAGCAGTATCATATTACAGTAGGCATAAGATTTAGCTTTAAACAGGCATTTTCAATGGCAGATTTCTAGGAACAGTCAGCACTGGCTTCTGTTTTCTATTCCAATGTTAATAGCACTCTCTGATCTATTTCAGCCCATTAATATGGACAAATTTTGCTAATAGATGGACAAAGGAGCCAGAAAGAAATTGAAAAAATCACTTTTCATCTGTCTGCACAGGAATTAGATTTTTTTTTGTAAGAGTCTCTAACATATGTATCTACAGGGTAGTTTCAAGAACTAAATAATAGCATTCCATTTCATTTTACAGCTCCCTTTCCTGATCATTTTTCCAAGGACAAATACAATTCCTTCTCGATTTTCTGTCATTCAGCCTGAACTCTGCCACCTTTCCCAGGGCTCCCCCTGCAAAAGATGCTATTGCATGAAGTCCATTAGGAAATGTTTGCTATTGATTAAATATTCAGCAAAGAAATTGAAAAGAATGTTTTTGTAGGGTACCCTGTATGATGTCAGATCTCTAAACTCAAGAGCAGGATCATAAACAACTAGTGGAAAAAAATTAAATAAAATAAAGTGGCCTTCCTCTTTCTCTAGGAGCAGCTGAAACAGGGGTGTTACTCTGCGCTTTTATTTCAAAATGCTACAGCATAAGGCTTTCATTTTTTCATTGTGAGAGAGAAGGTGAGAAGTGTTGGAACCATATGAAGAGGACAATAAAATTCTCATAAAATGGAAAGAGGCAAAAAAAAAAGCAGGAAGTGAAGGAAGATCCCATTAAAGCTGTGAGGAGGGGATAAAAAGTGGCAATGACTCAAGTTTCCCTTAAAAAAAAAAAAAGAACAGCTGAGAGCAGATAGAGTGAGAAAGTTGTTAGGAAAACTGTCACACCAAGCAAGGGACACTGCTCAGATCCCAGAGAGCCTCCTTGTACATCCCAGATGCTCATCAGCAAATGGAGTTTAAAAACTCTGTGTCATCCTGCAGCTCAGAGAGGAGTGGGATACGTTTTCATCCAGCATGATTTAGTGTTATTTGAGTTGACCTATTTCCTTCAGTTTCCCTTTTAAGGGAAGCTTGGATTCTGCATAAAGCAAGAGGGCTCAGTTCCACGTTCTGCCAGGAACCTGCTTTCTGTCTCTGATCATATATCTATTTTTCTTTGCCTCTGTTTACCTTCTCATTCATTTTCTTGGCTTTATTCCGGGCCTCAAAAGGCTGGAAGAGAAATCAATGTCTTCAGTACCAAACTGAGAAATGCAGGGAGGAGAAGAAAGGGGAAATGACTCTGGATTACATGCAAATTTCTTGTATTATTTATTTTATTCCCTTTTTTTTCCCTAACCAATAGAAAAAGCCAGGAAGANGATATTTCTGACTCACTAACCCAACTCAGAATTCGCTTCCAAGCCTGGCATAGCTTCACTTAAAATATGAGACAAAACAAAATAAATTTATGTCTTTGGTGCAAGAAATCCAATGGCAGCTTTCACTAAAATACNAAAGCCAGGAAGAAAAGTCATCTCAGAGAAAAATCTGACTCAGCATAAGACACTTTGTTCAAGAATTGTAAGAAAAACATTGGAAATGAGCAGCAGCCCTGCAGCTGATGTTTCCTGCCTCACCCACAGAGCAGAACTCTCCCACAGGAGTACCAGGAGAGCAGAGTTACAGTTGGGTCTCCCACCTCAAAATTGGGCATTTTCCCCATTGACAGGGCCTGAAGGGGTTTGATGGCCTTAAATATCAGCTGGACTGAAGGAAAGTGGCTTCTCAACTTTACAGCAAGGTCATCCCACTTTCAGCCTCTACTTTGCTGTGTTTGGAATGGGGAAAGACAGCTCTCACTGCAGTCAGCCAGGGAATTGGGGGGCTGTCCAGGAAAGTGTGGGAGAAGGCAGAATTCACCCTGATTTCACACAGTTTAGGTAAAGCACTTTCAAACAGCAGGTTCTGAACTTCCTGAGTGCACTCTCCATGTTGAAGAGTAAATGCAGAGGGGGTAGGGGACAAGCATTTAGCTCGAGTACTGATGTTTTCAGGGAGGGTTCATGTAAGAATTACCATTAAAATCCAAATTTGGCACACAACCTTCACTCACATCAACGAATCCAACCAACAAAACCATGCCAAAATGAAAATTCCCCTCACAAAAATCAAAAAATCATCAACACAGCAATGAATGAAAGTGGACAATTTACTCAAGACATGAAAAAAACATCCCACAATTGTTTCCCGCCCAGTTGTTTGTTTGGGAACAAACCTGTATCCATAACCAAGAGCTTGCTCCTTTCCACCTCTGTCCTCCCTTTCCACTGTGGAAGTGTTTTGTGGTACTGAGAAGCTGCTACCCCACAGTAAAATATCTGGAAAATATCTGGAAAAAATAACTACAAGTGAGCAGATAACAAGTGCAAAGGTGTATTTGCAGAAGAATATTTCTGACTCACTCACCCAACTCAGAATTAGCTTCCAAGCCTGGCATAGAGTCACGTAAAATATGAGACAAAACAAACTAAATTTATGTCTTTTGTGCAAGAAATACAATGGCAGCTTTCACTAAAATACATGTTTGCGAGACTGAATCAGAAAAACAGAGCAAATTAGCAAAAGAACAGTCACCTGCAGTGATTTTCAGGCATGCATGATGTGTTGTGCAGGACAAAACTGTGTTTTATTCACACATCATTGACTGCCAAGCACTTCTTTCTTTATATTCTTCCTTTATATTCTTTACATGCTTGCTGCTCGAGCAAGTGATGGTGGTGACAATGCCTTTATCTAAGAAAATATTTAATACCTGGTGAGCTTAATTTCCTCAGTCTCCAATTATACATGACTTGTGTGATCATCCTCTCCTGCAGCATGGCAGGAACCAAAGGGAGAGGCCAAGCTTTTTTATGTTGGGTCATTTTTTTTTNTCTGAACTTCCTGAGTGCACTCTCCATGTTGAAGAGTAAATGCAGAGGGGGTAGGGGACAAGCATTTAGCTCGAGTACTGATGTTTTCAGGGAGGGTTCATGTAAGAATTACCATTAAAATCCAAATTTGGCACACAACCTTCACTCACATCAACGAATCCAACCAACAAAACCATGCCAAAATGAAAATTCCCCTCACAAAAATCAAAAAATCATCAACACAGCAATGAATGAAAGTGGACAATTTACTCAAGACATGAAAAAAACATCCCACAATTGTTTCCCGCCCAGTTGTTTGTTTGGGAACAAACCTGTATCCATAACCAAGAGCTTGCTCCTTTCCACCTCTGTCCTCCCTTTCCACTGTGGAAGTGTTTTGTGGTACTGAGAAGCTGCTACCCCACAGTAAAATATCTGGAAAATATCTGGAAAAAATAACTACAAGTGAGCAGATAACAAGTGCAAAGGTGTATTTGCAGAAGAATATTTCTGACTCACTCACCCAACTCAGAATTAGCTTCCAAGCCTGGCATAGAGTCACGTAAAATATGAGACAAAACAAACTAAATTTATGTCTTTTGTGCAAGAAATACAATGGCAGCTTTCACTAAAATACATGTTTGCGAGACTGAATCAGAAAAACAGAGCAAATTAGCAAAAGAACAGTCACCTGCAGTGATTTTCAGGCATGCATGATGTGTTGTGCAGGACAAAACTGTGTTTTATTCACACATCATTGACTGCCAAGCACTTCTTTCTTTATATTCTTCCTTTATATTCTTTACATGCTTNTTGCTGCTCTAATAGAGAAATCTCAGAAAAGCAAAGTCTGCACTCTATTCTTTGAGACTCAGCAGATGTCTTTAAAACACTTAGTCTATTAAAGCTTATAAAGCATGATTAATGACCTGAGAGCTGCTGATCTGAGGTGAAAGACTCAGCAGAATTCGCCCAATGGCTTTTGCAGATTTCTGTGCTCTGCATTAGAAACCAGAACCATCAGCGTAATTATTTCACAAAACCTCGGATGCAATGCTCAAAAAACCTCTCCAAAATACTGAAAAGCAACTCAACAAGCAAAGGTGAAGAGCTCTGCAGCTCCAAAGTCCCAGCTTCTCTTTGCTCCTTCAGTTTTTTTCTGTAGTAGTGCAGCCAGAGGTTTATTTATTTGTTTATTTTCATAAGATCCCATAACAGTTTTACCCAACTTAAAGAACTTTTTATCCAGATCAAAAAGAAATGAATTTTCACTCCAGCCTAGGACATGGGTTAGTGGCTTTCATGATAGACATTCCCCTTTCAAAAACCATCACCCTGCAGTGCTAATTTGTGTGGTGTAAGTATCACTTTGTTCAGCTTACAAATAAAGTTCAGACAAAAAAATGTATCCATGTTGTATTCCTTTCTGGATCTGTAATTAAAGGGGAGTAATTTAGAGATAAATAAATAATTCTCAGGTAAATATCAAGTTCAAAATAATAAATATAGATGGAAATATGTGATATGTTTGGCACATTGACCTATTTTTCTCCTCATTCTATTTTTGAAAGAGTTGTTTCATTTTATTATCTAGCTTTGCTCACCTGATGAGTGATAAAAGTACTTAGAACCTTAAGTTAGAGTACTATTTTTTGTTCTCAGGTTCACAAAAGGAGCAGATGTGCAATAAGGGCTGACTCAGGACTTGTTTCTGAGTCTGTGGCCTCATTATAATTTCTTTTTTTTTAAACTACCCTCTTTCAGTTAAAAAATGTTGCCCCTTGTCCAGTCACTCCAGGCTTTCACAAAAAAATAAATCTCTGTCTGAATATAAAAAAATTGGTGAAGATATTAAATAATGCTGCTCCCAGTATGGACCCTTGGGGGACATTATTGTTGCTGGTTTCCACCTGGCCATTGAGCTGCTGACTGTTGAACTCAGCCATCCAGACAATTCCTTATCCATGTCACACCCCATCCATCAAACCCATATCTTTCCAATTTAGCAGCAAAGGATGTTGGGGGTGACCTTGCACGAGTCCAGGCAGTTGTCAATATGAGAATTTCTTAATGGGCTCTAATGTCACTGCTTTCCAAACTGACCTGGAGAGTTCCCACCAATTTTATTTACATAGCAGGTTTTCCCAAATTCAGATTCATCAAAAAATAACTTGCAAATAATAATGGAGGTAAGACATCGAGAAAGAAGAAAACTTGTTTGTGGCAACCTCCTCCCCAGGGCCATCTGAATGTGCCTTTCCTGTTCTCTCACTACAGGGTCTTTTGCCAGAGGCCTAAATAACCCCTGTGCTCACCCCTTACCTTGGTTTATTGATCCTGACCCTTCTGAAGTCTCTCAGGAGCTCATGAAATCTGTACAGGAAGGGCTCCAAGTCAGAAAAACAGGGGAGTAAGTGAAATGGCCTAGGAAACAGCCATGGGGTTTACCTCGGGATAAGAGGGAAAAGGAGAAAGATGTAGAATTATGAAACTGCTTTCAGATTACCTAAACTTGTCCTAAGCTGTATTTAAACTGTCTCCATTACACCTGGTACCAGAGTGGCACCATATGTCTAAATATGCAACAGTGATTAAAGTTACTTTTTCATAGAAATATCACTTTGCATTCAATCTCTGAGATTCAAGTCCATACATATTCTTTGGCAAACACTACCAGCAACGTGAACTCCATTCAGCTGTCAAAACCACCAGTATTAATGGACAAATCTTGTCAGCTTCACTCCCTCAAGTCCTTTCCTTTGAATGGGATTTGTGATGGAGCACACCTCCAGGTTAGGAGTGGATGGGCAAGGTTGTCTTTACAAGCCAGCATGAAAAGAATTAGGAAACAGAGAGTACTTGGTGCCCTTGAATAGTTCTCAAAGCCTTTTGTATTGAGGCAATTAAGCAGCCAGATTAATGATCCCCTAGCCCCAGGCAGGGACACAGAGCTTGTCCTCCTCCCGTACAATGCCCTCCTTTGCTGCTTTGAGCAGTGGCAGCAGCTTGCCCCACAATCAGCACAAGGTGGGTTTGATTTCTGGCACCACGAAGTTCCAGAGCCACCACCAGATGCTGCAGGGAAAACAGATTTGAAGGTTTAGGAGCTAATGGCCATCACCAGTCATGGTTGTCTTCTCCCTCCTGAACAAGGCACCCTCTGTTAGCAGACACTTCAGAGAAATCGTGGAAAAGCTGTCACATGAGAGTTATTATCATGGCAAAAGCAATTTGTGATGTTTCCTATCCCCTCCCCTCCAGCATCTGCTCATTCCTGCCCTCCTGAACTTTAACAGCCCCTCCCAACATCTGAGCTCATCCTGTCACCCAGATTGCTGAAATAATCCAAATTTGAGGGGAAGGAAAAACCCACACGTGCATACACACCTACTTCAGGATAAAAAATAATTGGGAAACAGAGAGAGGGGTGTTTTCTTTTTTCCAGTCCCGATTATTCCAGTAAATTTGTTTGCCCTGCACCCCCACAAACAAATGCATGATGGTAAACTGTGCTACAGGATGTGCCACAAGCAGCCAGGCAGCTGGGAAAAGGTCCCTGTAATCACAATCCAAGTATTTTTCAGGCAATAGGAATATTTCTAGGAGCACCACACACCTGCCTGTGGGCCCAGAGATTTGGGGGTCTTTGGGGTTACCTTCAGCAAGGCTCTCAAGAAGCCACGGGAAGCTGTCACATGGACACTTTGGACACTTAGGATGCCATCAGCAGAATATATCTGGCTTTTCAAACTAACATTGTCAAAATCGTGACCAGGAATAATGATTACAAACTTGGATGTGGAAGTTAAGATGCTCTGAGATACAAAACCACTCAAATATAGGCAAAATAAAACATCCCTTGGAGTTCTGAGCAGCTATGAAGTCACAGAAAGAAGGACAATATTTTGTCAGAAATGTCAAAGTTTTAAAACTTCCAGGTGCATGAAACTTCTTGTTAAGTTTTTCACCGGTGTCTTGCATGTCTGATTTTGACTCCTTGACTTTTATTTCTGCAAGAAGTCTGTCTGATTATAATGCCTAAATCAGATCCAAACTTGCACAGATGTACCAGGATAAAACTAGCCAGGCCAAGTTGTTTCCATGGCCAGGATAACAGCCTGGTGAGCTGTGAGGCCTTGGGTTTAGGTCATACCACAGTGGAGCTGTGACCTCTTTAAACTTCTATTGCAAAATTATCTATTCTTTGATCCCTGAGGCACAGAATCTTGAGGGCATCTGTCAGGAAAGGGATAACAGATCACTCTGGGTAGTGAAACCCTGCTCAGCCACCCGGGGAGACGGCCTCTTTTTGCCAAATTCCAGCTTTCTGGACACTCCTCAGCAGCTCAGGACATGCACAAGCACATATGGTGAGTGTTACAGGAGGTTTTCTTAACCCAGGCACTCTTTGAGCTGAATAGAACTCGTGAAGGAGCTGTAGGCAAAACATGATGGATCACCTGCACGCTCTCCTTGCCACGCTTCTTTCGTCACTGCGGGATGTGCTCTAGACCAGCTGCCCTCAAGTCTGCCTTTGGCTGAGAGCCTCTCCCCTGCTGTTGTTTTCTTCCTCTCAGCCTAACAGGGCTCCCTCAGCAAGGAAACCACATCCCTGTGATTCTGTGTTGGGAGAGTTCCCATCCTCTGCTCTCTCCTCCTGTGCAGAGGAGCCTGCTGAATCTGATTTTCCCTCCCAGTGTCGGCCATCCTGCAAGGAACTGAGCGGAACAGAGCGTGAAATTTTGTTTCCAGTAAATACGTAAAAAAATAATGTAGCAGAGCAGAAGCTATGGGTAGGAAATGATGATACAGAATTGATGTTTTCTATTAAATACCATTGAGATGACTCAGATCTGGGTACCTGTGCTGTCTGGAACTGCTCTGAGAGGGAGACAGAAAGAGGCACTGATTTCACAGCTCTCAGAAGGCGAAGGATTGATCACAGCCCTTTGCCATCCTCGATACCTACTTAGACTGAGATACAGACCTACAACTGGGCCTTTCCCATCCTCACCCTTTTTACTCTGTGGAAATCTTCACAGAGGCAGATTTTATGTTTAACAGTGCTCTATCCAGTACTCATAAAGATTTTTGTGTAATCAAATGCTGCACGATTCATATTCTACAATTATTTCAAAGTTTATGAAAATCCATTCTGTTTCATTATCTCCAAGGTTATTCCTTCAATATTCCTTCAATTTCTCCTGAAAAGAGGTTGTAGTCAGGTGGGTGGTGGCCTCTGCTCCCAGGTGACAAGGGACAGGAGGAGAAGAAATGGTCTCAAGCTGCACCAGGGGAAGTTCAGGATGGACATCAGGAGGAATTTTGTCATGGAAAGGGTGGTCAGGCACTGGAAGGGGCTGCCCAGGGATCTTTAGAGTGCCCATTCCTGCAAATGTCCAAGGAACACCAGGACGTGGTGCTCTGGGCTGGAGACAAGGATGGCATCAGGCACAGATTGGATTCAGTGATAGTGGAGGCCTTTTCCAACCTAAATAATTCAACAATTCTGTCTGCCAAAGCTGTCTCCACTGGTATCACTCCCCTTGATATCCATTTACTGCAGCAGGCAATTATGGCTGGGACGTGCTCAGCAAATCCTTGAGCACCATTCTCATATTCCTGGCCATTCCTGTGCACCTGAGGAGCTCCTGCCTGCTCTAGAGCACACCAAATCCATCTTCTGGGCTGGCTGCAGCAGGAAAAGAAAACAAGGGAGCTGTTTAGTAGCTTGTGGATCCCTCTGGGCTGACAGGATCATTCCTTGGCTGCTCAGGGTGGTGTTGGGGCAAATTTGTGGCATGGGAACTATATAAGATGTTCTAATAATGCTCCTGAGGGCCTGGCTCGTGGCACTGACCAGAAAAGTAGGTCAGAGAGGCAATCTTGCTGCTCCAAACAGGACAGTGGCAGCAGTCCATTGCACAGGCACAGAGTTTCTATAAGGCAGTAGCTGGGGCTGCTGCACTTTTAGTTTCACAACCAACACAATCCTGGTGCTGAAAAGCCTTTGCTCCTCCACAAATAAACAGTAACCAGACTGTGCCTGAATGTAGAAGGGCAAACATATCCCCAGCACCACAGTTTTGTGCTAATCTAAACATCTGAATACAGTTAAAGAACACTTATTTCCCTCATTCACGAAGAATACTCTAAAATAGAGGTAGTAACTTTGAAGGCACAACCAAAAGTTCAGTCAGTAGTTATTCCTGTGGCCTCCTGCTCTATTCCCAGTTATTCCAGGGTTTCTACGTGCCATCCCACGAGAGTAAAGAGACCTTAAAAGGATGTAATCAGCTCCCTGGCCTCTCTGAAAGAGATATAACTCATGGAAAGGGATGTCTCAGCAGTGTTCCCCAGCTCTCACAGGAATCACTATCAGCTGTAACCAGGGAAAGTTGTGCTGTTCCCACATTTTCAGCCACCAAAGGCCAACGAGAAAGAGGGGCAGAGAGATACAGAAAGCATCAGTTATGTCACAGGAGGTCCCACTCTGGTGACACACTGGGAGTTGGTTGAGACTGAGCCAGATCCCACAACAAAGTAGGGAAAAAAGTGCCTTAAAGCAACCTGAATTTACCTCCACCACCTTCATCTTTACATCAGGGTGCTGGGAAAGGGGATCTGGGGTCTTCTTCATGCTTCAAGCTGCTTCTGGACCTCCCCCTGATGAAATAAACAGATTGGGTCTAGAGACACAGCCTTATTCAGGGAACCAAATAGTAAAATGGACACTTCTGGGCAGCATAAATATTTGCTCATCAGTGATTCTGCTGCTGGCCCTGCTGACTGGGCTCTTTTTGGATCCTTGTTTTTGATATGCTCCAGTTTCCAGAGCGAGCACCTCAGCTGATCCCCAAGGGCAGCAGCACGTGCTTGGCAGTGGCGGTACCCAGAGGCTAAAATGTATTTTGGAGTAAGGGAACCTTTTGAAGTAGCCAGTTTGGAAATCATTCTCTCACATTTAACAGCCTGCCTGGGAAGGGCTGATCAAACAAAACGAGTCTCTTTCTCTAGTAAACATACCAGGTAAATATATTCAACTAAAGAAACCCTCTAGTGGACCATGTGCACATTTATTTAGACATGAAGAAAGGGGAATATTTCATTCTGAGTGCCTTGGGCTGTGCATAAACTTACCCTGGGCCAGGAACAACAACAAGAGCCGAAAAATCAGCCGTGGCCTGCAGTCCCTGGAGCAGCCCATTCCCTGCTCCAGAGTTTGCTTAGCAGATTTTCCAACTCTCCTAGGCCTGACCTTTCACTTTTAGCCCGTTGTTGACTGTAAATGACCGGGCAGTGACTGTAAGATTTTAATATCTCTCATCTATCACAACGGGCCATTAAAGCTGATGCCTATAAACACACAGACCATGGGGTTACTGGGGCTGCTGCACAGTCTGGAGTTAACACATTCCCTGCTACGCTATTAAAAGACAACTGCATTGCTTTAAATCTTATTTTGGACCATTTTCATGGCTTGAAAAGTCAGGGCGATGGCCCCACAGAGCATTGAAGGAGCTGCGTAAATAGACTTTTAGAAATGTGGTGTCCTGTAAGGGATTAAAAGAAACATTTCAGACTCTTCATGCGTGCAAGCATTAGATGGATATCAGAGACAGGAGTTACAAGTAATGTGAAAAAAATGGTTCAAAAGAAAAGAGTGTACAAAACCTCCAACAACAGAGTGATGGCAGCATTTTACACCTCTGATCATTGCACATACCAGTCCAGTCATTATTTATTAAAATAATTTTACACCCATGAATCTAAGAAAAAATGTTCATGGCAAGTCTTTTCATACATCAAAAATCTAGGAATAAGCAACAAAATAACTGTCAAGAGATGGCATTGTAAATCCTGCCATAATATCTGAATTTTAGGAGCTTGCTAGTGCTCCTGACATTCACCAAAGAGCACCGTAATTATGTTCACAGAAAATGTCTGAAATTTACAATTTAAAGAAAAATATACCAATAAATTAAGAGCAAAAGGTTTTGTGCTGGCAACATCATTGACAGGTGAGAGAAATGAGCAGCAAGGGTCAGGAAATAACTGATCTCTCTTTGGAAAGGGACTGAGATCTCTACCAAAACGTAAAGTCTCAGGAAATAAGCCATCAAATCAATCAAGCAGTCTTGGTATACTTTCACATAATTTCATCAGAGTATTAAAAAATCAGTCATCCCCTTTCAATGGAAAATTTCAGCAGTTTTTGAGTCAGCAAAATCAATGTAGAGGCAGGGGAGCGTGAAATAGCTCTGCCAGCCCTGGCACAGTGGCTGCTGCTCTCTGAGCTCCAAAATTCCTCTCACACTGCTCAGCAAAGTGTCATTTTCTGTCTGAAAGTAACTTCTCCTGTGACAATTGGCAGTGTAGTCACTTCATCCCTCCCCAAATGTGGCTGCAGTGACAGTGCTCTCATCACTGCTCCCTTTAATTCCAGGGATCCAGGAAAGGACAGGAAAACCGGGGGTCAGCTCTGTGAAGGGACAATTCCTCAGCTGGGTATAGCACAGAGATGGGTGGTGGGTTTCCAATCACAAAAGATATCTTAACCATTAAATATAATCAGAGTAAAAATATCCTTGCTACTGGACCAGAAAACTTTTTATAAACAATAAGGGAGCCTACAGGAAAGATGGAGAGAGAAAATTTACAGGAGCACGGAGTGACAGGACAAAGGGAAAGGGCTTCAAACTGACAGAGAGGAGGTTTGGACACTGGGAAGAAATCCTTCCCTGGGAGGGTGGGGAGGCCCTGGCACAGGGTGCTCAGAGAAGCTGTGGCTGCCCCTGGATCCCTGGCAGTGTCCAAGGCCAGGTTGCAGCACCCTGGGACAGGGGAAGGTGTCCCTGGGCATGGCAGGGGAAGGAACCACCTGATCATTAATGTCTCTTCCAACCCAGGCCATTCTGTGATGATTCTGTGGTGATGATGATATGAATTCAGTTAAGAGCCCTCAAAGGGCTCCTTTCATACATCTCAGGACAAATCCCAGAGATCACTAATTACAGGCTCAATTTCTGCTCTCCTCTCCCTCCACGACACTTCACTTGTGGCACACCACAAAACACATTTCTGCCTCCCATTCTGTTCAGGATAAACGACAAAAAGCTTCAGATTTCATAGGACTGCAACACAGCTTTAGTGATTTTCAGGTCACGGGGTCCTTGATTGAGCAAGCCCTTCTTGCAAAACGCAGACCACAGAAACTCAGCAGTTTTTAATGCTGAGACCATTGAACTGTGTCTCCTTTAGGAGGTATTTAGGTAAGTCAAGATGGTACACAACAGGAAAAAAAAAAAAGTATTCATTTTCTTCTCAGCTAAAAAATGGTGAAAAAGAAATTCTATTATCATCATTACTCACCATAGCCAAAAATCACCTTGGAACCTGCTCTTCTTAGAAAAGGTTTTGGTTTAATTCAAGATTGTCTTCAACATACATTGAAAACACTTCTATGCTTTTATTTTTCAACTCAAAAGCTGTGTTACAGAGAAAGAGCTACACAAATGCCTTGCCTAAGAATGTCTTGCTTTTGTAAGTCTGGTTGAAGTAAAGGTGCACTTTTTTTGTGTTTGAGGAAAAGCTGCCAGTGAAAAATCGAGGTGAGATTCTGAGACTCCTTTTCCATCCTGTGAGCTGGAGCTTGCACAGGGACACAGCCAGGTAAAAACAAACACAGAACAAACAGATGGAACTCAGGCACAGTTTCATGGAAAATTTTAGTTTTCTACAATATCTACGAGCTTCTGCCATCAGGATTTCCAGGAAGAGGTCATCCTTTTAGGTCACTAAAATCTGGTAACATCTTTCATGGAAAAGGTTTTATAAATCAACCTTTTTTTTGCTGTGCTTTGGGTGGCAACTCTACAGATGGCAGGGGAGGACAAAGGAGGGAATACTACATTTTTAATTTATGTCACCATACTCCTAGTCTGGCTTTCCCCCTAAAAAATGTAGTTGGTAGCAGAGAGTGACCCCTCCATTACAGCATCTGAGGGCACCACAGTGATTAATTTTATCCTCCCTATTGCCTTTGAAGTTGAGATAAATGAGTGGTCCAAGGTCACATGAAAGGCTGTGGTTGATCTGGGAACAAAAGTCAGATTTTTGGTGTCTGGACCTCTGCCTTATCTCTGTAATAAACCTTGGTAGTAAGAGGAGACAAGGAAAAAGCTGTTTAGAGGACAGTTGGTTACATTCAGAGAGAGAAAGCCAAGAGAACAGAGAAATTAATTTCTCCATGTGAGATGTTTTTAAGGCCAGTTGGTGTGCCTTTATTGAGTTCCAACTGTTTTCTGCTCTGCAAAACAAATAAACAAGATTATAAGCAGTTTTAAATTTTAATATTTCTTTTTTAAAAATATGGTCAGCCCATTCTGTACATTGATGAAGAGATTTTCCTCACAGTTGTTTGTTTTTCCTGCAGTGAAATCACCAAACTGAGTGGGGAAGGGAACACTCCAGAGGGAAGAACCACCCTGCAGGGAGACCTGAATAGGCTGGAAGAGCCTTATCCCACATTCCAGTATTTAAAGGGTGGCTGCAAAGAAGGTGGAACCTCCTTTTTTACATGGAGTCCCTTGGAAAAGACGAGGGATAATGTGCACAAGTTACTCCTGGGGAGGTTCCAGTTGGTGACCAGAGGATAATTTTGCACAATAACAATCAGCCCCCAGAATAACTTCCCCAGGGAAGTGCTGGATTCTCCACCACTGGGAAATCTAGGATTCAGCAGGACAGGGTGCTGGGCTGTCTTGTCCACACCGTGCTGTTGCTAAGAAAGGTTGGACCAGATGATCCTCGAGATCCCTTCCAACCTGGTATTCTGAGATTTTATGGTTTGTTTTAATGCTTTGTTTTCTCCTCCAGTTACTGAGATTTTAATCAAAAAGCTAATCAGGGGTTAATCAGAGTTTCTTGGTTTCAGTGCATTTTATATCAGACATCAAAACTTTTATTTCTAGATATTAGAAAATAAAATTTCTATGCAAGTGGTTCTATATGATACCTGTACTTGTATAAGTAGGCATCAATATTTAATAACAATAACAATAATAATAATAGTAGTAACAACAACTGTACTTTCGATGTATTAAATAAATTCCATTAAATCCTGAAACATTATCTAGGTTATTACTAATTAGATAATGTCAAATGTAATCAATTCATTGTAGATCATTAGTTAAATCTGAGAC
>VZTH01006153.1:0-44819 GCA_013397815.1 Aleadryas rufinucha
ACTCCTAAAACCCCAACAGCCCCCTTATAGTATTCCAAGGCCACAATAAATTCTCTCCAGATCCTTCTCTTTTTCATGCTGAACACTCTGACTTTCTGTCTGTCTGCCCAGGACAGGTGTTCCAGCCCATTAGTCATTTTTCTGACCCTTCGCTGGACCTGCTCCAAGAGGCTCCTTGTACTGGGGAGCCCAGAGGTGGATGCAGTACTCTGGATGGGCTTTCACAAGAGTGGAGTGAAGGGGAGAATCACCTCCCTTAACCTGCTGGCCATGCTTCTTTTTGTGCGGCTCGGGACAGGGTTGTGTTTCTGATCTGCAACAGCACATTGCTGGCTCATAGAAAACTTTATATCCACCAGTCTCCCTAAGTCCTTCTTTTCAGCTCTACTTGCAGTCTCTTCATCACTCAGCCTGTACTGATACTGGTGATTGCAGCCACACAAGTGCAAGGCTGCACCACCTCATGAGGTTCAGTGACCTACTTCTCAAGCCTCTCAAAATCCCTCTGGATCTCATCCTTTTCCTATGCAACCAAATTTATTTTTAAAAACTGCTAATCAGATCTCTTAACAGATTAATGTCTTTGGAAACAAGAATTTTCTAAGGTTCCATGGATTTTCTGGTGGTAATTTTACTCCATTTTAGAAACTTATCAATTTACTGATGTTACAGTCTAAAAATCACTGCCAAAGCACGAACGTGGGCTTGGAAATGGAAGGTTTTCAGAAAGAGCCTCCTCCTCAAAGAGAGAGTCCAGAAGGAGACATGAGAGTGCCGAAGTTGCCAAAGTGATGGAGAAAAGAGGATTGAAAGCATTTTTTTTCCTTTTGTTGTTTGTTGTTCAGTGGTGAAGGGGCAGAGGCTTGGCCACTGATAGAGAGCCAGACCTACACTCCAGCAGGATGGGGGAGAGAATCAAAAGACTAAAAGTGAGAAAACTCATGGGTTGAGACAAAGAGAATTTAATAGGGAGAGCAAAAGCTGTGCACTCCAGCAAAGCAAAACAAGGCATTCATTCACCACTTCCCATGGACAGGCAGGTGTTCAGCTATCCCCAGGACAGCAGGGCCTCAGCACGTGTCACAGTGACTTGAAAAGACAAAACATCAGCCCTCCAAATCTTCCAGTTCCTCCTTCTTTCCCCATTTTATGTGTGGAGCATGACACCATATGCTTTGGGATATCCCTTTGGTCAGTTGGAGTCAGCTGTCCCTGCTGTGTCCCCTCCCAACTCCTTGTGCACCCCCAGCCTCCTCACTGGTGGGCAGTGTGAGAAATAGAAAATCCCTTAACCCTGTGCAAGCACTGCTCAGCAGTAATGAAACCATCTCTGTGTTATCAGTGCTGTTTTCAGCAGAAATCCAGAACAGAGCCCCATACTAGCTACTGTGAAGAAAATAGATTCTATCCCTACCAAAACCAAACGCAGCACCTTTTAAAGGAAGTCCAGGTAGTTCCATCACTACAGGCCTCTGGACTGATGGATTTGTTGTGTGGTCTTCTTGTGTACTAATACCTGTCCAGGGGATGAGGGAAAAGTTATAAGAGATCGATTTTTGTGGCAGAGTATATCAGGAATCTGTAATTGCCTTCAGTGGATGCATGCAATGTTGGGAAAAGAAGATAAAAACTGTTGTGAGAAACAATATGATATAAAATTATTGGGGGTAGTAACAATTAAGAGTCACAGAAGAATTTCAAGGTACATATTAACTGAATTGTAAAATGGTTTAGAAATTCAATATTGGTAAATATAAAATAATGCAGACAAAGGAAGAATGTATGCAAGGAAGAACTTGGCAGATAGTTCTGTTTAAAATTTGATTATGTGCTTAGTGATGCTAAGTAGGTAAATCTAAAAAGGATTAATGAAGAACTAGAAAGGAAAACGGAAATATTATGACTCCATATACAATGGATGCACTTGTCTCCAGAATACTGACAATAATTATTGTTACTCCCCATTCCCCTCTGAAAAAAAGATGTAATAAAACTGGGGAAAGTAAAGAGTAAGACATAAGGGTAGGAACTGCCTAGACAGGACATATGAAAGACCTAGTAACATGTTTCTGGCAGATGGGAATGGTGGATGCCCAGAAGAGATGCTAGGCTATATACAATGATGCTTCACTCACATAGCTCAGCAAATTCCTGATGTCATATCTTTGTAATTAGTAGCCCTGAACAATTTTTTTTTCCCCCTCACTGTGTTCAGTTCAGTTTTGAACCTGTGTAAACTTAAACTATCTGCAGAGCCCTGTACCAAGGCATCTCACAGCAGTGCTGATCAGAGGTACAGAAGTTCAGCATGAAGCAAAACTAAACAGACTGTGACTCTTTGGACTGGATGAAAGATGACTGAGAGAGAACATGGCACAGGGCTAGAGAAGACAGTCAACTGGTTATTATGGAAGATAACTGAAAACGAAGGGGTTGGAACAAGGCTAAAAAGCCTGAAGCACATAAGCAGGAGATGGATGCTGGTGAAGTCCTCCTGGCAGTGCCTGACACTCTGTAATCATCCAAGGTGGCAGCAGGCACTGTTCATTGTTGCTTTGCCAGGAAACATGAGCCAGGACACACACTGACCTGTTGGACTGCATCATAAAAGAAAGGGGTACAAGTCCTTTATGAGTCTGGTTTTACCCCTAGACCAAAACTGATTTCTCCAAATGTGCTTTAGGATTTAGAAGAAAATGACTGATTTTTTCAGTGGAATAATGCAGCTGGTAGAGGGAGTCCTGGTATTGTTGGTGAAGGCTCAGACTCTGTGACATCAATTTCCAACCAGGATATTGGCTGTAACAGCAATGTAACTTGTAATGGCAGGAGAGCAGGTAGCAGAGAGTGAAGGTGGTACAGCCCAGTGGGAGATGAGTATCCTGGGGTGCCGCGGCGCGTGGCGGTGGTGAATAGCTGCAGCCTCTCTCGGAAGGGTCCCCAGCCAGGAGAAGCCACTTCGGCGCAGAGGGCTATCTGAGGGCGCAGCCACACACACACAGCCCGGTGTTACAGGGCACACGAANTGAGCCCATGACTCCCCCCACGTGTTCCCCCTTAAGTACAGTCGGTTGCGAGGGGCGTGGACATGGGGCGGTACATAGGTGGGGGCTAGGGAGGGACTGAGGGGTAGGAGCCAATGGGGGTATGAGTCAAAAGGAAACTTCCAGTTATGGGGCATAAGGGTGGAGAATATGGGGACCGATCCCTGGCTGGTGAGGACTAGGGGGCTGCTTCGGGACTGGGGCCATCCCACCAGCAGTCTTTCTCTGCTGTGGGCTTTGCTGGACCCTTCTCAGTATCCCTGCAGGATACAACACTGGGGCAGGTGGGTAGTAGGATTTACAGATTTCCCATGTGCTTAAAGGGTCATAGGTGACCGAACAACTGGATTCCTGCTCTCCATCATGTCTAGCAGGGTTCCT
This sequence comes from Aleadryas rufinucha, assembly GCA_013397815.1. Lineage (NCBI taxonomy): Eukaryota > Metazoa > Chordata > Aves > Passeriformes > Aleadryas > Aleadryas rufinucha. The sequence continues at coordinate 3,426 of VZTH01006153.1, forward strand.
TCAGGGAAAAAAGTAATATATCTCTCTCACTTGGAGAGAGTTGCCACAATCAAAGGTTTTGTCTCTAATTCCCATGTGTACATTTTCAAATGGGGTAATCTGGCAACCAGGAGACCACAGATTTAGGGTAAGGATGGTAGAGACCCTGGCATTTAGATGGTCTGTCGAGAGATATTACTGTAATTATGGGCTCTGCCAGGCAGCCACATGTCGCACTTGATACACACCATAGGAACTGATGCCCCTGTGTTCACAAAGAGACTAAGAAGAAATAGGTCCATGGCCGGAATCAGGGCTGGGTGGAGCTGGATTGATGTGTTTGGTCTTGTATCCACAGCTTGTGTCCCTGTTTTCCCAGCACTCCATTTTGCTGGATGAGGGTGCTGGAGGAAGTAAAATGGTGACATCAAGAGCAGATCTTCATTCATCCAAATTTTTTCTCTGAACTGTCTGTGGTGGTGGTGATGGTGGTGATACTGGTAGCTCCAATACTGGTAGTCAAAGTGCATTTGTTTGCTGGGAAGGTGAAAACTGCATTTTGGTAGGATCTGCTGTGTGCTACAAGAGAGAAAGCAGAAGGAAACTGCTAAAGTGGGGAGAAAAGGCGTATGGGTTAAAAGCTGTGGAGTGTAAGGTGTTCATGCTAGAGAGGGAAGATAGATACAGTAGAAATTTAGGAAGAGGAAGGGAAAAAGAAGGAGAAATGTCAAAGTTATCAATGTCTGTAAAATTCTAAGAGGCTTGGGCTCCCAGTGAGAGGTAGAGGGACAGCAGTAGGGACGTTCTCATGTCCTTTTAAGAATTGCTTGGGGCAAACATAATATTGGGGCATGTAAAGGTTTGGAAAGGCTTTTCCTGTGTGGCCAAGTGATAGAAAGCTGTAACTTTATACTAAGAACAAATAAAATTTCATTCAAATTTCCTGTTTCATAAAATGTTTAAAAAGAGGACAGAAATATGATTTTGTCTATGCAGTATAGAATACAGCCTTCAAGCAGGAATCTGAATTAATGAAGTTTGCATTAATGTACGGTTTTGATTTGGCATCTCTGGTGGGGATTAGTAATTTCTTGGATGGGAAATGACTTTAACTTAAAAAAATGGCACATTACCCCTTTAAAAAAAGAGGAGTCTAACAAGCCATTTTTGTATGCCAGTATGTAGTAAAGTACAACTACAGATGTTGGTGTGTATGGTATGGGGTCATCAGTGATGTTCACAAACCACTGTGAGTTTAGTCACAGTATTGGTCTAGAAGCATGAGGGGTTCAACTCACAGAAGCATCAGAAAAAATATCAGAGAAGAGATTAAGAGGCAAAACACACATCAGAGGCAAAACACACGATGTATGGAAAGCCAGCTGCAGATTTTCATTGTTAATCTTAGAAAAAATGAGCAAACATGAGATGTTTAAAGGTAGAAGAAAAATATTTTCATACGCAATGTATAATGCACTTGTGGAAGTGGTCAATATGTACTAAAGAATTAAAGGCAAAAGATTTTTTTTTGTAGAAACTACTCTTCATTCAGAAGCTGTTTTATTGGAAAAATGCAAATGCTTATATTTACTCTTCAAAAATATATATTTCACAACTTTTTTCCTGGTCTTGCTTTTGTGTTACCTTTTCAGTTCTTCCCCAGAACTGGTAGTTCCCTGAGTCCCTGCTAGATGGCATGGCAAGCCACCACAATAATAATGATGTGATAAGGCAGATGTACTGGTATGTTTTGTGCAGTAGCCAAGTGAACTGCTCAGCCAACATTTTTCCATTCCCTTTTCCTTCCCATATTTTCATCATGTTTTCTTATTTATATATGGGAGATCACAGCTAGGCTTTTAGTTTCTTAATTATTAAAGCAATTATAAGCAGAGGTAAAGTTCTCTTTCTCCTACATAGATGAAAGGAGATAAAATCAATACTGCTTGTAGCTGTATTTCATAAAGCACACTTGAGTCTTAATAGATGTTCCCTCTGCTATTTCTGTCTTTCCTACTGTAGAAACGGTGTGATCCAAGCCCTAGCAATGTGCCATTCCTTCCCTCACACCCAGCTGCAGGTGAAACTCTCCTTGGTCCTTGTGAATCAATATACACTGTCCTGCTGCACATTTCACTTTGGCTTCACAAAGACTATGCTGGGATGAGGGCACAGTGTTTGAATGCTGCCACTAACAAAGCAAATATTCAGTTTTGCCTTCAGTGTTTTTCTCCCTTTGAGTGTGTTAAAGCCCGATTCAGAAAGTCTGGTTCTCCTGCTACTCTCTTAAAGTGAAATTAAGAGTAATTCAAAGCAGCACACTGAGGTGACACTGTTGTAACTGCTGTTAGCAAAAGCACAATTGGGGTGCAAAAGATTTACATGGGAACATTTTCAAAATTACTATTTTGAATGGATTTTAGAATGTGATGTTTTAATTGCTGCTGCCTTACACAGTAATTGCTTTTAAAACAAACAATAGGTGCAATGGGGAAGGACCAAAGGTAAATGGTGTAATTGTGGATTATCCATGGGCATGTTATCTGTAATAGAATTCAGTCAATATTTGCAGGTGCAGATTTACAGGGTGGGATAAGAGCACAGGAGTCTTCATCTCCTAGTCTTTGCAGCAGCACTAGGAGACTGGCTATCCACAGCACTGCACTGCCTTTTCTCCTTGGCATCTTGGTCACAGGAGGCAGATGTAGATCCCTGAAGGGGATCTGGGACTCCATGCAGCAGCTGGTGAGTGGGAGCCTTGTCCTAGGTGCTGTATGGTGGGGGAGGAAGGATCATGTCTCAGCATGAGATCAGGTGTGCAAGGGGTAAAGCTCATCTCGTGTCCCACACCTCTCCCACTCACGTGGGCACTGCAGTGGCTCCTGCTGCAGCTTGACTTGGCAAAGCACTCAGTCACTACAGAGAGAGGCTACAATATTAAAGAGGTTAATGTGTAAAGCTGTCATGTAAAAAAAAAATCCATGCTCTCTTTTTACCAGGGTTTAATAGAAAAAGCTTTTCTACCCTGTAGAGTTAGTAATTCTGCACACACAGGGTGAACAGAACTAGTGAGTCTATTATAAATAGTGCTAAGTTTATCAGTTCTAATCTCATTTGTTTTCCTAAAGAAAAGTTAAGCATTAACAGTCTCTTAACTTGTGATAAACGAATTCTCTTGTGCTGCATTTCAGGAAGCATCTAGCTGTGGAAAACTCTGGGGAAACACCTGCTTAGTGTAGTATAACCAGCCTGTTTAATGCCTGCACAAGTAATTTCAGCAGTGTTAGTGCTGAAAGTATTACAGAGAATGTGAGTAATGGATATGAAAATATGGTATTGCATTGTAGAAAATGCCCTGGAGAGGCAATATGTGATTATAGAGTCTGAAGGATCTTTTGTGTGAGTCTTAATGTGAAATCTTTATGTTGTTCAAGTCAGTGGCAAGGGCTGTGTAATGACACCTGAAGGGAGAGGAGCACAGAGCCACTATATTGATTATTGATACTGTCTTTCATTAGAAAATTATTTGAAGCAGTGTATACCTCTGCAGGTAATCCTGTAGATTATAAGGGTTAGATGAGTGAAAAGATTTAAGCATCCATGTATTCTTTTTGGCACACAGTTCTAGTCTTAAGGACACAGCAGGATTGTTAAAGCCCTAGTTCATTGTCTAATGGGCATGCACAAACCCATACCCACAGCCAACCTGGTCAGGATCCTTCTTCTTCATGACCTCCGCTGAATTCCTACCAGAATCAGTCTTCCTCTGCTTAGCCAAAGGAAGAGTCTTCGAGGACTACCTTGCAGTCACTATGGCTATTCCCCATGCACCTCTTCTCAGATTCATTACTCTGTGTAAGAGAAGACCTGAGCCTGTCTCTTCATCTGTGCCAGAAAGAGTACTGCGACCTCTTGGCTGTCAGATATTCAGAGGGGAGGGGAAGAGGGAGGAGAGCTATCTCCTGTTAAAACTCTTCCAGTATATACAAATAATGACAATTCATTACAGCAGAGACAGAGATTGATGACATAGGCATATAATTAGGGCTATCACCTGGGAAGTGGGAGAGTCAGGTTCTGGTCCATGCTCCAATGAATATTTAATTATTAACATGAGATGGAACAGCTCTGTCAAGCCTGGGTAGGCTGCACCTGCAGTTCTTCAATGGTTTTCTGCTGCAGGCAGTCTCCTGGCCAGTAGGAGAACTGGACTGAGCCCCTTGTTTCCACATTAATGGGTATCTCAGAGCTGATCTTTCACCTTCTGAGAGCACTCACCACTGAACAATGCTCTAAGACAGCAAAGATTTCAGTAGCTTTTATTTACTTTTGTGAGAGGTCATGTGTCTTAGGCATTTAATTTGAAAAGGAACTGAGAATTTTTAGAAAGCTTTCACATCTCCAGGATAGGTTCCTTTGTGTTCTGCCAAGGTGGCCAGAAGTGAGGTGTGAGGACCCAGCTAGTGCATTCCATAATTTATGTGAACGCCTAAAGAGAAAGAAAGAAATCATAGATAAAGTCTTCTTGGTCTTTTCTAAGCTGAAAAACTGGGGAATCAAAATCTTGGGGTGCATGGTTCAGTTTCAGTGAAATCTCTGGAGAAATTCAAATTTCTGGTAGGAATGGAGTGAAAGGCAAACTACAGCCCCAGGCCCTACAAGGAGGTCAAGCTAAGGAATACTGAAGGAGGAGAGGGAGATTCAGTTGCTGAAACAAGAGGGCCAAGTATCACTTTTGGTGTTGGCTCTGACAACATTTTAAGCCTGCCTGGCCTCCACTTGCTGGTTTGCAAGGGAGCAGATATCCCTGAAGTCAAACCTCAGACCTGCCAGCCACCTGCAGAAATTGTGGCCTCCCATGGCATCTCAGATAACCTGAGGTGACAATGTTTAGGCCACTAAATCCCATCTATCCTGTCCATCTTGCAAATATGGTCTCTCTAGCCTTTGAATTTGTCTTGTCATGCTGCTTCACCAGCAAGACCAGTGGCTACTAATGTGAAAATCTGTCTCAATCTACACAGTGGCTAAAATTTTTCTGTTCTTGTAAAAGGAAGGACAAAAAAAAAATCAGTTTGAATCCCCTTGTCATGGAGTAGCTGGTCCAGTTTTTCACTAATACAAAATACCACTCTTTTCTTTTTATTGCTTAAAAGTAACTTCACAGTCTACAGTGCAACTTCTAAGACTTTGCAAAGACTGGCTGAATTGTAACAGTTGTATATTGGAAATATGTAGTTTTATTTGCTATTAGTATCTTCCTTACTGGTTTTATCAATATTTTTGTAATGAATTTTAGAAGGTTGTGATGTATTTAAGAAAAATATGGCAAATTCAGTTCTATAAGATATAAAATGTCTGCAATGTATCAATAATTTTCCATTGAAAAATAATAAGACAAGAATAACACAAGGAAATTTATAATGGAGAAAAATACAGATTAGGGACATCCTGCAAGATGTTGTGATACAACGTGTGCCAATAACAAGCAGTTTCTATCTTCAAAAACATGCAGCTTTGCATCTTGTATTGTTCTGATTTTTAATTCATCTTGATTGTCTTATATTTGAAATGCTCTTTGCCCTTAATATAATCATACTTGGTAAGGTTTGCTGTCTCGCTGGATTTCACAGTCTAGGTTTCATGACCTTGACTGACATATATCTGGATATCAATTACATTTTATTAAAAAGTATATCCATTGTAATATAAGCATTTCCTCCCTCCTGCTTGCTTCAGTAATACTTACTGAGAATCAGGGAAAAAAATCACAGGTCACACTGATACAAAAAGGCAAGACTGACTGAGCCTTTCTGGGAACAATGTTCTACTAAGTGCTCTGTTTCTGTTCAGTGGGAACATGGATTCAACACTGATTTTTTAAGAAGTTGTGTGGAACTACTTGTTACCAGTAGTTCCTCTTGGAAATGCCACCCAAGCCTTTGGACTTGTGTGCCAGATCTCTGTTGACTGTGTCTGTTGGCTGACGAGCTTGTTCCAGTCTGAGGATACCGCTGAGCACAAACCTTGCCTGTCCTCCTCAGCATCATTTTCAGCACTTGGCTGTCAGTTTGTGTTCCAAAATGCTGTGCAGTGTGCCAGCTAGTTGCACTGCAGGAGAAGGCCAGGTCTGGACACCGGCTGGCAATGAGCTTACACTCAAGTGCTGTCCTATGATCAGTACAGCTCTGACAGCTCAAGCCTTGCCTGCCCTCTTGCCATTACAGTCCTTCTTTGGGAACTGGCTTTCTTTTCCAGGAAAACAGCCACGTGTGCACCAGGTATATGGAGGGTTCCAGCCTGGTGCTCTAAAGGAAAGGGAGTATTTATTAATGCCTAGAAAAAAATATTTTCTGACACAGGATTTTAGCAGGAGCCTTAGGACGCTCATTGGCAAGTTGGCAAGAGAACAGTGGCAGATTATGGATTACTGCTAATCACTCCTGGGGTTCAGAAGAATAAAAGGTTGGTATGAGCTGGTGATGGCATCATGGCAAGTTTTTGACACTTGACATCAGAAGAGTAGAAGGGCAATTTTGCAGGAGGCAACCTGCCTACCAGCCATGGAGCTACTCAGGTGATGGGACAAAGACAGCCTTCTCCCAGTGACCTAGGCAGAACCAAAACCAAAATCAAAACCAAATGAAAAAAAGGGAGCAGCACCCTGAGTTTTGGATGACTCTGAGGATGGCGTGTGCCAACAGCACAATACCCAGTAAACTGCGGGACCACTGAAATGATCATTAAAATTTACCTTGTCGAGGATAAACTAGTGATGATGGGAGAGAGACCAAGAGCTTTTTTCTACCTTCTGAGAAGAATGTCAGCTACAGGAGTGCATCTTCTGACACCATCACTGAATGGAGGGGCTTGAATAAGCACCATAGTCATTTTGCTCATCTGACTCTTGGAATAAGGTGTGTCTTCGCAGAAACTCTCTCTTCTAGCAAGTAGGATAAAATGATCTGACTTTATATGGACAATTTCAGAACAAAATGTTAAGATATTGATACAAATTATTATTACTGAAAAATACTTTTATAATGGGAAATATTTTGCAAAAGAAATGCCCCTCCTCTGCTTATTTAATTGACAGTGATAGCAGAAAACAAGTCAGCTATAGGCTGTGAAACTAAAATGCTGTAGAGGGCCCTAAGTCCTCATATAAATCCGTTTTTAAAAATAATTTTTTTCTCATTATTGTACAGAGTATTTAGTAAGGGAGTAAGAATACAGGCAAGTGGTAGATTCTGGAATCAGTGCAAAGGTGGGATTTCTTTTTGGGGGTAACAAGACAAAAACTGTTGGTTTTGGTTTTTTTTTTTTCTGAAAATAAATGAGAATCTTTAATCAGTGATTGGAAACATGGAACCATAAGAAAAGATAACTCTGTAGGCTAACAGTTGATGATTTCATCAGTTTGAGAAACCATCCAATGGGGTCTGAGTAGGAAAGAATATATTCAGAGAATCTTTTCTATTGCTTCTCCTTTTTAACATGTAATCAGAGACCTTGTGCTCTGCAAACTCTTCCACTACTGATAACAAGTCAGTACTTAGGTTTCAGAATACACCCGCAAACTGTGAATGAAAACTGGAAAAGGAAGGGAAAACCCGCCTTGTGCAAGGCTTTTCTGTTTGTCTCCTGATTTTACACAATGGAACCTCTATGTGCAATTGTGCATTTTTTGAGGAAATAATGGTAAAGAAAAGAATGAAGCTTGAGGAGTTAAACTTTAGTCCAAGATAATTTTACATAAGCAGACAATGTCTTTTATTCATTTCCTTTGAATAATTTGTATATTTTTTCTTTACAATAAATAATCCAGTTTTCATATTTTTGTATTTATGACCCTTCTAATATCCCAGTACTCCTTTACATATTGTTAATTAATTTCTCTCACTCCTAAGGATTCACACTATTCAAATATTTATGAAGAATTAATGTTTCACCTTGATCATTACTTAGGCAGGGTAAGTAACTGTTTTTAATCTTGTCTTGCAAGGAAATCCTTCCAGGTTCCTGATTTTTGTCCTTGCTCTCCTCTAGACTCCAAAAGAATCTGTTAGTATATTTTTTTTCAGAGATAGGATTCTAGCATGAAGATTGTCTTTGGAGTGGACAAAAAAACCCCAAACAAAATCCAAACAAGTGTAATACAGTGCCAGTATGGAAAAAATGGTCTATAAACATGGTGTTGTTTAGAGAATTACTATCAACAGGTAATAAAAACATATAACTACAATAGTCTCTCTGAAATATTTTCTCCCACATAGTTTAATTTATAAGAAAAATAGATTACCTCTTGAGAGCATTTATTTGTGCATTCTTCTTTTCTAGAATCTGTGTCATTTTTATGAGGTGTTTTGTTATTGCACCTCTAGGGAAAGTAGGATTTTTTTTAATCCCCTCCAGACCAAAAAATACTTTTCTTAGGTTGAAGGTCTTCTGGTTTGTCACTGGAAGGGCCCTTTACTTGCTGATTTCTACTCATTAAAGTGGTAGTTTATCCACCTTCAAATGTCTCTGCTCTGTGTCACAGACACTTATTTGTTCTCTAGCCATCAAAGTGTATTAAAATTAACAGCAGTCATCACATGAGTGGAGGGTAGCCATTCTCAGACACACAGATAGTTATATACTCACAGCAGGAAACTTGCAATCAAATTCTAACAAAAGGTCACATTTGCAATAAGTAAAGGAAAATGTAGGTAATTGGTTATGGAATCAGTTAATATCTTTGCAGGCCTTGAAAGGCACTCTGACGGACTTGAAACCCTTTTGTTCAAGTAATTAAAAGTGAGGTATTGTGATAGTATTAAAAAACTCAGGAAATTCTCAGTGTGCTGTAAAACGATGTTGCTACAATGGCAAACAAATTTAAGAGGGAAAATTATTTGTGGCTTGCTTGAAAAGATGTACAGACTTGGATTCTGGCTGAAATGCAGAAAAGGAATAGGGAATGAAGTGCAGGAAAATGTGAAGATTAGCCCTACAAAATGTATTTTTATGCCTGGCATCAAGACATGCCCACTGTTTCCCTCAGCTGATTTAGGTTTGTGGCTGCTTTAGAAATAGCGGGCTGTGGTGTTTTCCCAGGCTTCCCACAGACTTCAGGATATCTGCTGATTTGGAAAGCAGTGACTGACTTTCTGAGGCTGCAAAGCATTTCAGCATTGGCTGAAACTCTGTTTCTTCTAGTGGTACAGTGCAGTCCTGAGCCACATCTCTGGTTTAACTGTGTCCTGGGTTGGGCAGGTCCCTGAGCCTCCTGCCACAGAAGGCAAAGCATGAAGCAGGGACCTGCCAGGGGCATCCACCAGGACAGACTGTGGAAATGCACTGTTGTTTTCTTTGTCTATCAAACACTCCTTTTCATCTAGTTCAAGCTAGGAGTTTCTGACAGTTTCTGGTGTGACTCGGGGCAGAGTCTTTAGGGCATTTGGTGTGAAACCCTTCCTCTGCCTGTAGAAAATCAAAGTTGGCACCTGAGGGCTCTCAGCAGGAGGCTGGGTGCTCCCTTGAACAGAGGGTGGTGCATCCCATATCTTCCCATTTATGTTCTGGTGCTTTGAGTTGTGAAAAAAAAGATGTCTGCTGGATCAGATGGAAAAAGTGTGTGATCTGGGCATATTCCTGAGTCTATGGGCTGGGGCACTTGGCAAGAAGAGGAAAGGCATGATTTAAAGCTTCTGCTTGAATAAACATTTTAAATAACCAAACAGCCATTTAATATACTCAAAGAGTTCTTTTCTGCCCACCAAGTGCTCTGACAGCAAAACTGGACTATCACACTCACACCAACTCCTCTGTGTCTTAATCCAGATTTGATGACACCACCATTCAGATTTGACCCCTTCTACAAACATGAGGTCAGGCTGGTTTTGCTCCAGAACAGCCCCAGGCCTGGCATTCAGGAAGCTTCCTGGTAGCTGAGGAAAAGCCATAACTGAGCCTTGGTCTCTCCAACTATCAGTGAGTCCTCTCCTTGCTGAGCAAACAGAAGATAGAACTGGCCCAACATTAATTTGGTGGAGGAACTCCATGTAGCACAAGGCAAATTTGGGCCTCTCAGAAATCCCCAAAGAAGTCCCAGGAGCTTTCTTAGCTATGACTGGCAATGGGGATAGAATCAGAGATGTGGATGTGATACCTGTGGATTTTCAGGTTGCTTCCAAGCAATCCAGGTGTGCCTGTGTTTTCCCAGATGAGCAAGGGGTAGAGCATTGTAATTTTGACTCCTTTAAATGAAAATCAAAGCTCACCAAGCAGGAAGCTTTTCCCTCCATTCAGCAATGCTCTCTGCAAATGTTCCGAAGTATGTATTGATAGTTGCCAACAGGAAAACTTAATCTCTCCTCCTGTCTGTTTAGTTTTCTACAGCTAAATTATCCTAACAAAGGCAACACAGGCCTGATCTTGGAATGGCGTGTGGATTCTCCCAAGAAGAAATTTGAGAAGGGGAAGAGAACTTCCAAGGCAAAATCAAAACCTCACTAAAATAAATTAATTCAGAGGAAGACCACAGACTGTGCTTCCTGCAGGAAAAACTGTTTTAGTGACACTCCCTCTTTCCAGGCTGAGTTTTCCACTTCCCACATGTCTATGGCTAACATTATCTTACCTCAGCACTATTTTTAGTGATTTTTCAACAAAGGTGATCCTGGGAATGGTCAAGGCTCAATTTTCTTTGTTATCCGAGCATAAGCAGACAAAGGAATCACTTTTAATTTTTTCCTTCCTTTTCTTTGTCATGCTGGTGTTCAAAGTGACCATCACCGCTTAGACCAAAGCTGGCATGAAAAGTGGTTTGCCTTGTATTAGAAAGAGTGACAAGTGTCATCTCAAATATGTGCTCCTTAAGCTCTGCTGCTGTGCTACTGCAGCAAATAGGAGGAGGGAAAAGCTGGTTGAAGTTTTGCGCACCGTGAGATTTTTGATTGTGGCAGTCCTGTCTGGACATTGTGTCCAACCATTTCAGCATAATAATGAAGTTGTGAAAATTAGTGAGAACATTCAAAAGACTTTGCATTTTGAACATTAAATATTCCAGAGAGGTGCGTGTAATCTGTAAACTGTATGTGTGAGGGAAGAAGGGGAAGAACAACTCTTACTAGCAACACATCACTTTTATTTGAGGATCTTTCCCCAGGGAGTTAGCAAGAAGGAAGATAATAAAGCATTTCCTGAATTGCTAGGTGGAGACTATTTGCTCAGTTCTAATTGAAAATATTGCAAGAAACTCTTTGTAAATTTGCAAGTCTTTCAATTAATAGGAAGGGGGAAAATACCCAAACATCTTCTTGTACTTAAGTAATCAATCATAGGTGGAAATTGGAAGTTTGAGTAAGACAATATTTGAATCAATTATTGCAGTAGTTAAGTGTTACTTTATAGGTTGAAATACCTTTGCCTAAGCATTGTTACAAAATTACAAATGACAAATACTAAAAAAAAAGAGACACAATTTTTGAATATAAATAGGGATCAAGTTCTTTCAATTAATTGATAAATTTATCCAACTGAAAGGCAAGAAAATGGAAATGCTGAATAAAAGTAAGAACCTTTTAACATTTTGCCTCTTCCTAGGCTAAATTGTGGTAAAATATATCTAGCCTAAAGCAATTTTCATGTTAGCTGTATTTTTTTGATGTAGGGTTTTTTTGAGAAACAGTGTGAAACTTTTTTTCAGGACATTCTCTTCCAAACTATTTGGCCTTGTGAGATCAAAATGTTCGAGCCCTGTGGTATGAGGCCTTCAGAGCTCATCCTGTTCAGCCTGTTTGAAAGAAGATCAAGATGTAACTTGATCACTGGTAACAGGAATTTCATAGTGGAAAAAAGCTCTGACAGTAGGGGATTACAGTCTTGTTGACACAAACATCCAGAGATCCTACTGAAGCTAGACAGCATTTCTTGAAATACAACACTGTTTCCTTGCTGTGAGGGTAACAGAGCTTTTGTTGCATATACATCTAATCAGGTTCCCATCCTGGAAGTGTCTTGGTCTCTGCTGTCCTCTGCCTTTGATTGACTGAAATGTCACAGCCCCGGGGCTTGCGAAAAGGTATTTGATTGATTAAGGATGTATGAAATTTAACTTTCCTGAGAAGATGATATGACAGTCCTTTCAAAGCCTATAAAAGATACCAAAACATCTTGTTGAACAGGTTTGGGCATGCTTGGGGTTTTTTTCATAAAATCTTGAATTAATGGTTTGGTTTTGGGTTTTGGTGGTTTTTTTACTTGATGTAATTACTTTTCGGTAGTAAAATTCTATTTATTTTCTTTGCCTGCTTAACAAAATCCCCCAGGAGCATTCACACCACATTTCAAAACTGATCTCTGTCCTCTTATGAACCTGAAACGTTTACTGTCTTATTTTCCACTTTCCTTCTGCAGCAGTTTTCCAGTGTTGTACTGGAAATGACAGAGTCAGATATAGATTAAATGGTAGGGGTTTTTTTAACTGGGATTTTTTTTTTTTCTATAGGATTTGCCTTTGATATTCTCCTCATGCAAATTCCCCATCCATCTTTCAATGACCAAAATACCTGGCTGGCATCCCAATAAACTTTGAAAAATAAAAATATTTAAAAGCTGTATGGTAAATTTGAAGGCTCAGGGGCTACGAGTAACTTTGGTTGGGCTGATATTTACACAGTTTCACACTCTCAATCTAAGTCACACCTTCGGCTGCTCCTGCTGATTCCAGCCATGCCTGTTCAATCTGTGCTGTGGCTGCAGCACCCAATCTGCCCTCCTGTTGAAGGTGTGCATGTTGCGGTGGGTAAGGATGAGCCTGAAGGGGCTCTTGGGTTAGGGTGAGCCCTCCCAGAAGGCTTTGCGTTAAGAATGTTGATTATGTTAATGTACCCCAGTTCTGTTCTCCTGATTGGCCCGTTGGCCTCCCTACGCCTTTTTACCCTATATGGCTCCCCTCTAGAAAGTTCTCCCTTCCTCGTTCCCTCATCGGCCTGTGTCTGGTGGCTCCTCCCCCCGTGCTTCTCCATTGGTCCCTGGACCCTAGCCCCACCCCTGTACCCTCCAACCATTGGTCCCTGGTGCTTTCTCCGCCCCTATCCAGCCCGTATAAAACCCCTGGACTCTCCATTGTTCCCTGCTCTTTGTCCCTGGACCACTTAGCGTGGCTGGCAGTAAACTACCTCGTGGAACCCCATACGAAGGACTCCTCCTGCCTTTTTGTCTCCGGTGATGCTCCAGAAGCATCCTGCTGCTGTCTGTGTGAGTGGCTGCGTGCATCCATCTGCACGGGTGCGTTGGTGTGCCTGCGCGTGTGCTTGTGTGGCACCACCCGGGTGACTCCTTTGAGGGACACTTTTGGGGAGGATGTGGCGTCCTGCCACCGACCACTGCACCGCGTCATACACATGTGTAAGTAATAATTGTTTTCCTCAGCTGAGGTGATCAGCATTTTGCAGAACAGAGGCTTGCATCCCCAGGTTACCTAGGTACTTGCTGACAGGGCCATGCTGGAAAGCCTGGTAGAGCCAAAAGCCTTGGCAGGGTCACATCAGTCCTCTGGATGCTTCTGAGGGGTGCTGGGGGAGCAACCAGTTTAAGCAGTAAGTCGCTCTCCTGGCCTGGCTTCCTAGCTCTAACTGGTTTTCTGGGGAAAAGACGGTTTGAGTCTTCCTGGTGTTCCTTTTGTCACCCTGCAAGGAGGGGAGGAACAGTGCTGAGTGCTCATCAAAGGATCTTTTTCATTTAGATGTTTCCAGAAAGTATGGAGGACATAGAAGGCTTGGTTCATGGTAGATAGAACAGCTCATTGTATGTATTTTGTAAATAATATTAGAGGATTCAGAGAACAGAATGATAATGCTTAGCCATAAAATATTTATAATTTATCTATTTATAAAGCTGATAAACAAGTAATATCATGAAACCAATTTAAAATGTCCTTTTATTTTTTAAAATCTCAAATTGGTTCAGCTCTCAGGATAATTTCCGCTGTAAATTTTATGTTGCATATTTAATACTATTTGGTTTCAAGTAATTATCTGTTTTAAATCTTACTGTTGCAGTTTCCTTGTATGCCCTAGGGCAACTGTGTATAAAGTTATCAAAAAGATACTATATTCAAGAAGAACAAAATATGTAAAGCTTTGTCATATTTTTACAATCCTATGTATATTTATCATAGTTTCTAATTATTCTTTTTGCTTTACTGCATATTATTAGTTTAATTGAACCATAAACTTTAGACTAATAATACCAATTTGTCTTTCATTATACTTTGCTCTATTAACTTTTACAAATGGGTTCATCTCAGCCACTGATTGATGGGCTCACAGCAACTGTGCTAGATTTCTTGCCCAAACAGCCACGTTGCATTTTCTCTTCTTGGAAGACACTTTTTCTTTTTTTTTTTTAAATGTATTTTTCCTTCCCCCTCCCCCCAGATAGAAGATTTTATTCTTTAGTCTTAGGGTTTAAATATAAGATACATTTTGTATCTTCCCTCTTCCAAACATTAGCCCTTCTGGCAGAAACCACCATCAGTAATAAGAACTGGAGTTCTCAATTATTTCAAAGGATCCTTTTCAAAATAAAATGCTTGGTTCAGAGTCCCAGTAAAGCCCTATTCTCTTCAGAACATGAGGAATTTAAATCTCCTAGTGATCTTCATAGGCAGGCATTTCTCTGTTAAGTGGTGGGAATTTCATGAAAATACAAAATCATATCTATCTTTTGGAAAAAAACCCTCTCATAACTATACAATTACACAAAAATAACAGAACACGGCAAAAAAAAAAAAAAGCTACTATAGGGCCACTTAGCAAATTCATAGTTTGGTTAGGGCCAAGATTTTTTAACAGCACAGTCCTCATATCCCCTTCTACTCTATTCACAAATCTAATTAATCGGTAGGGTGAAAAATTAGCATTGAAAGTAAGCTGGTCTCTCCCAGCTGGGTCTACTCTTATCTCTGGTGACCTGGGCCAGCTTTGCAGGCTCAGTGATGCTCTGCCTTGTGTTGTCCTGTCACTACAGGTCAGTTCCTTAGTTACTGCCCATGTCCTGTGAAGACTTCTGGTCCAATTGTCACATCTTTGAAATACACAGAAGCAGACAAACCCACGTCTTTGCTACTGTTATTGAGATTCTGTTTCTCGAATATCTTGAGACATAGTTTTCCGTCATTCATGGTCTTCTTCCACTTAGAAAAACATTTTCCCTTTTGTACTCTCTGTTCTGCTGCTTTCATGCAGGCCTCAAATACAGTTGTCTTTCTAAGACTTTTTCCAGGCAGAAAAAAAAGTAGCTTCAATCCGTCTTTAGCCAGGCAGACAACATTTGCAGTGTCACCTAAACATGCAGCTAAAATGCAGCCACTGCCAAAGAGAACTTGAATCCAAGTCCCACAGAATATTATGGGAGATATCAAGCAATTTGAATAAGGGAAAATGTGTGATGCAGAAGTCAGAGATACATCTAAAGTTAGCTGTGTATCACAACATTCATCATAAAATTATGGCAAGCTGAGGGGGGAAAAAAAAGGTGGAGAGTGGATGAAAACAATGACAGCTTGAGAGGCAACCAAGCAGAATGAGAAGAGCACAGGAACAGAGAAGAGACCTGCATGAGGAAATTGGGAAGGAAAAAGAAAGAGAATGGAAGTTGACATTGGGAAGGAAGAAGAAAGAGAATGGAAGTTAAAACCCTTGCAAAAGATGCGAGAAGATGCAGGGGAGAAGAAGCAGAGTGAGCTGCAAGCCATGCAGTCTTATGGCATGCAAAGATCCTCTTCAATAGAAGTATTGCAGTTCCTTACTGTGGAAATACCTTTTTGTGTGTCTTGGGCAGTAGAAAGTGAAGTGTGCTTATTCCAAAGCCGTGGCGTCCCAGGAGGAGTGTCCCTAAACAGCAACCTTTCTGAGGGAGAAGTTTACCTTGGGAATTTGATAATCCAAACAGTAATATCCTACAGTAATATCCTGCTCAAAGCCAGTGTCTCACCAGATGGAGAATTGTGACATGCTTTTCAGTTCAGCTTTTACATGTTGTGGGGTACTAGTGATTGTTAAAGCTATGGGAAAATGGGTTTGAAGCAGTAACTCTACCACAAGAAATAGCAGAAAAATAGTAATGAAGGTTCCACATTTTCCCATGTCTCCATCACAGTGTTCTATTGTATTCGGATGGCTTCTTTTCTGCACAGTTCTTGCTAGAATCTGTTTGGAGTTCCAGAGTTTGAGCATTTCCAGTGTGTTTCCTGTGTTTCGAGGAAATTTTTAAAATGACTGGGCTAATATTTAGAAAAGGACACATTTTCTCTCCCGTTGGATGTTGTTTTCTGTAACTTCAAGTGGCATTAGTTTCAATTTAGTGCGGAAGGTAAGGATAACGAAGAGGAGGAGAGCGAGGGAGAGCTGTGTACTGCCTACAGTAATTGCTGTGGCACAGTAAAGCACGATAGTGGCATTTTATTAGGTTAATTTCTATGTCACTACGCTCAGATATTCACAAATGACGACCCAGGCTTGTAAAACAATTACATCATTAAATGAATTATGAGACTTGGTAATAAATAATGCATCTGGAGACTTTGCATTTGCCATCTGCATTTTGAAAACACTCGTGGAATACTGTGAGGCTTCGTTTTCAAGTATCTTTGGAAAAAACAAGTTTGGCTGCAACCTACTTGTCTAAACAAAGGCAGAGATTCTCCAGTAATCACATGTCTTTGTAGGTCATGGCTTCAGAGTAAATTTCAACTATATCAAGGCTCTAGAGAAAGCTGTGAGAGCTGTCAAGTTTTCTAATCTCCCACAAAGCATGTTTTATATGTATGTGATATACCTTGACTATTTTGTAGCTCCTGTCCAGATTTTGAAATCTGACATGTACTATTGAGATTTTAATGGATTCTTAAATTACCTTATATGCTTCTATTCTTTGGTGGCTTTTAATAAGGGAAACAACTATAACTTTTCTGATGACAAAGAGGTTTTCTTTGTCTACAAAAGTCACCACACCCTGTATGTCACATAAAGGGACATCTAGTGAGCGTATAATCTTCTTCAACAAAACATAACCTTACTGTATCATTGAGCACCAGACTGTGTGGTTTATCAAGCTACATTTTTATGTAGATAATCCTGTGATTATCTAATTTTTATGTAAAGAAATTATATCTTCACTACCTGCACATTTGAAACGACAATAAACTTTTTTCTAGGCAGCTGTTAACTTCTGATCGTGTTTTCAGTATATAATTTTGAAAGGAGAACTGTGAATATTTTTCAATAAATTTGTTAGCTATATTTTATTATATCTACAGGATCAGCAAATACCATTTACAGTAGAAAAAACACAAGCATTTCTTTTTTCACTTGAAAGAAACTTGGTGTTTCTTTATGGTATGTCATAATATCTCTGTGCTTTCTGCTGACACTCACAATGATTAATCAGTTCAGCTTTACCATATGTAAACTTTCATTCTGTTCCTAATCTTAACTGATCAAAATAAAAATATTAAAAGGGATGAAGCACTCACTGTATCATTCTGAATTAACTGAAATTACTGTAAATAATTTATTTCCTTTTTTTAAAAAAAATTTCTCTTAATCTTTGCCTCAGTTTCTGTGTCATTCTTCCTGGTGGCAGTGGCAGAGGCAGAAAATGGAAAGTGTCATTTTGGTGGAACAGAACACACAATTTTCTGATTGAATTGCTCACTGCAGCCATCCATGTCCTTATTAGTAAGTAATGTAAAGTTCTTACAAAAGCTTATTCTTAGTTTTTAAAAGGGCAATATGGGTAATCATTGTTAATAAATAGAATTTTGATCCATGGTACATTAAAGTGAGAAGGAGGAATTAAACTTCAGAAAAAACCCCCCACATTGTAATAAGTGAAATATATATGTCTTTGGTTCTTATTGAAATATATATTTAATTCCTATTCTTGTTGCTGAGAGTGTATTTGACCTGTCAATTATTTAAAATGCTAGCAAAGTTTATTGCTGAATTTTCCCCCAAAAAATTTGTAACTATTGACTTTTAAGCTGGCACAAAGTTTTTCACATGTGTAATTAGAAGAGAGGTAGATTACTTTTTACCATGGAAAAGGCATTTTTTACTATGCATCATTTAAACAATTATTTTTTGGACATAGGCTTTTTGACTCAAAAAATTCTGCAGCTTATGAAGTTGTTTGTTATTTTGCTGTGATTTTATACACAATGGAAGGGTGAGAAAAAGGTCAGCAATAACTCTGCTGTTGCATTTTCACTGGGAAAAACATAATATTGATCGATAAGAAAATGGAAAAAGCACAACTATTAGCGTCTTACTTGATCTTCTCCGACCTTTACCCTGCCATGTTGATTTTATTCTTAAATGTTATGTCTGTTTGTTCCAAAGGTTTGTCTTGTTTAGTCTTTTATTTAATTAATACATGATCTTGTTTACTCTTTCTAATGTTAAAACATGAAATTCATTTTTATTCCTTGTTGAACCATTGTCCTCTTTACACTCAGCAATGCACACTGGATAATAACTCCATGTAGAAATTGGCCTGCTTAAAACTTCTCTTGAATCATAATTGATGGGTACTTAAGTTCAAGAAACCATTTTTCGGGTTCATAGGATAATTAGATTTAAGGATGTGTAAGCTCTTTAAAAAGAAAATTTAAATCTCACGCTCTGAGTCTTCTTGAGTGCAGACTGACAAGCAGAATATATGGTACTGAGCCTCAGTACTTTGCTAAACATCAATGTATCTGCTAGGTAGTGACTCCAAAATGTACTCAAGGAAGCAAGAGCTTTACACTGTGAGGACAGAGTGCATACGGTGCTGTTTTTGGTACCTGTTAAGTGAAGTACACACTTCCAGGGGTGGGGTGTCCCCCACTTCTCTGAGAAACTTGTGCCAGTGTCAGAGAATTTCTTCCTAATATCGAATCTAAATCTACCCTCTTTGCATTTAAACATGAAGGTGTTGGACTTTCTGGGTTGCACCCCTCGCTGAGGAGCAAGTTGTGGCAGCGTAGGTCTCACACTTGCTGGGAGCAGGACACACCTGTGGGAAGATGGGCATTCTTGTCCCAGCCCCTGCCCTAGCTGGCACCACACTCCTTCAGCCCATGAAGCACCCATTGTCTTTGGCAATGCTTAAAGAAATAAAAAAAGCAACCAAATCCTCAGATGGTGAACCTCATGGTAATTTTTCCTTCCCCCTCTCCTTGCTCTTCTTCTTCTTCTTCTAAAAAGGGAAAGAAACCCAGCCCCAAACTGACCTGAGTCTGAAGTCACTCATTTGTGGGTTCAAACAACAATATGGGGAATTCAATATGTCAGTAGCTGGGCTTATAGCTGTGTTCTAAGTTAGGTTTATAACTTCAGGTGCTCTATAACAGAAAAAAAGCCATGGTCACAAAGTCATTTGCACTGTTGGAAATAAATGGCCTTCAGAAACAAGTTAAACTACTATAATAAGGGCTTTTTTTACAAAGGAATCTTTCTAATTTGAATCCAAGAGTTTTGAAATAATTGTGAAGGTTGTTCCCGGTAACATTTTAAAATTTCAGAATAGCAGGGAAATTCTAAAGGATGGCAAGTAAATTTGTACTTCAAAATGATCATTAGAATAAACCTGTAAAGATGACATCGAGTTTATCAAAATAATGAGATAACTGATATGAAAAATAAAGGATGAGATTATAATTACTTTCAGTTGATTTCTTTTCTTTTTTTTTTTTTCCCATAAAACTATTCTTACTGGCCTCATTTCCTTTTTTAAGAGATGATGAGCTGATTGAAAGTACCTTTATTATTCTGTTCAGGCTGAATATCTGTACAATTTTTCACATATTACCATGCAAATTTTTCACTATCATAAGATGATATGATATGTGATATGTGAATGATAAATATCCAACAGAGTAATTACCAGAGTATCATAATCAAGTATGCTTCCACTGAGGTCTCACACAGACCAGTCCTTGCTCCACTGCAGCCATAAATCATTGACAAAAGCATATAAGAAATATAAAAGAATTGTTGATAAGGTTTGCAGGTGCCACAAAAACAGAACCTGTGGTAAAAAAAAGCATGATGCTGCCTTTTCTGTACACAATCCTCTTAATTTTTTAATCAATTGGGGAAAAAATAATATGTATTTTAATATAACCAAATGTAAGGCTACCACATAGGGAAAAAAATGCAAAATTTAACATTAGGGAGGGAATACTTTGAGAAGCACTGAGCCTGGAAAGGTAATAATACTTTTTCAGTGGAAATATTTTCTCATCTGGTGCTAGAGCCAAGGGGATTAGTGTAAGTCTGTGGATTTACAAACAAGAAATCATGGAACAGGGGGAGAGAGCTGTGTTCCCTCTGTCCACAAAGTAACCGACACCACTGCCAAAGTGCATTCTGATATCTATTCTTCAAAAAAGATTGTAAAATCTTGCAGAGTGCTCAGAGAAGAGCTGTAGGAATGATTTTGCAGACAGAAAATTCCACTTTGCAACCAAACCTACAGGAAGCTTAAAGTTTTTAAGTTCTCTTAAACAATTGTACTCAAGAGATGTGTGTGCCCTGTATATAGTTCTCTAACTACCAAAAGTGTTTCCTTTCAGTAAAGCACTTGAATTCAGAAGACAAAAGTACCCATTCCAGTAATCAGAATATAAAGTGATAGCACTATGTATAGAAAGATTATTATTTTTTTTTAATTTGAACTTGTACATCAAAACTTAATGTTGAGGTTTTTTTGTCTTTCCTAAACACAATGCTAGATGAAACTAATGGATAAATTACACAGAAAACCAGATGATATTCTGTTTTTTAAATCTATTAACCTCTATGAATCTTGCATATGCCAACATTTCTCTGTAAAAGTCTTTGGCGTAATGCCAAAATAAAAGGCTGAGCTTATGATCCATATTTGTTCACATTATTTTTTTCTCAAAGGTGAACAGTTGTTAAACAAACACCACAGGCTTTTTTTGTAAAAGTGCACTCTTCTATCATCATATCATTACTTCCCCAGCTCTTTTTAAGTACTTGAAAGTTGCTTTCAATTGCAAATTAGCCAGAGCATTAAAAAGATGGGTTATGAGAGCTCTCTTTTTACAGAACACATATCTGATTTTAGTGACCTGTGATCTCACATGTTTGTTGTAAATAAGGATTGTATAATAAAGAAAAGGTTGATAGATATATTTATCTAGTGCTGGTTATTCCTTATGAAGCCTGATTTGTTTTCCTCCAAGGTTTTGCATATTTCTTCCACTGTGTGAGGTTAGGAGGAAGAGCCACAGATAAGAAGGTATCTGGAAGACTCAACAAGTTATCTGCCTTGACCTTTGGAGAGCCTTAAAGGGAAGTGTTGTCACTCTGAGGAGATGTAGAGGTCATACTAGGCACAGAGCCAGCCTACAACTTTTTTTAGAGTGTGTCAGAGCCAGGGCAAAGTGAAGACAGACTAGACTTAATCCTTTAACCTAACCTGTCAAAACTGCATCAAGTCAGCACTGCCAAATCTGCAGCCACCTCATAACTCAAAAAGGTATGCATGAGTGCATTTATGAATTTGCTTTTGAAAAGCGGTTTTATGGCTTGGTATTCACGGCATTATGAAACCTGGCCACATCACTGGGTATGCAAACATAAAGCTAAATGCTGCCAGCTGCATGAGAAATTCATCTCACTGAGGAGTAAGAAGATATGAAATAAGGTTATTGCAAAAGACTATTGTTCTTAAGGGATACTTACTTCCAAATGTAAAAAAGGCAGACTTTGAAGAAATCAGGTTTGTGTTGTTTTAACAAAAACAGTGGAAATAGACTATTTGTCAAATCCACAGTAATAGATAAAGCACACAGCACATTAACCTGGTATTTTATAATCATTGAGTGTGCAGAAAATACTGTTCCTGTGTAATGATGATTGTTTAAAAGAAGCAGGCATTTTTAGGTATTTGGGAGATTTACCTATATGGATGCGTGTGTGTTGGCTTCTGTGTATGTATTTTCACTGCATTTTGTGTGAACCTGCAAATATTTATAAAAGGAAGCTTCCATGTAAAAAATAACACAAATACATGCAAAACACAGGGCCATATCCTTACCACTGCAAACTAGCTTGGCTGACAATGGCACCACAGCCACGCTCAGACCTGACATTTGTCACAGCTCTCTATATGTCTGTGAACTTTAAATCATGAATATACCATGATGTAAAGGAAAAGTGCTAGAAAGCTCATTTTATGCCATTAATCCTTGAGGTTTTCTCTTAGATGGGTACAAAACAGTTTTACCTCTCCTCAAGGAGAATGTTCCAAAAGCTATAGCCTGGGTCTGAGGACTGTAACCTTCTCTTGAAAGATAGGATTGTAACCTGAAAAAAAAAAGCTAATTTTTTTGTCCTTCCCTCCTTTATCTGAGAGGGTTTACATGGTCACTGCCAACAGAAGCACCCTGCAAGCCACAGCACAGGCTCCTTGTCTGACACTGGGACAGACCAGGGCTCCAGCCCATGCTCCAGTGTTTGTTTAAGCCTTTACTCTTGGTTCCCTGCAGCACAGCATGCAACTTGACCCACTGGAGTAGATGGAGCACCCGAGTGGACCTTGTCAGGTCCATGTGCTCCCTCACAAATGCAACAGCTGCCACATGGAGGGCAAGGCAACCCCTTCTTTCCCAGCGCTGATAGTTCAGACAGCATGTGGCTTTGTAGGGATCAGGGAGCCTTGAAGAGGCTGTGTGTGTGTCTTGTGGGGGGCTGGTGCTGTAAAGAGATCTGTGTCTGTGAGGGACAAAGACAGAGCACGAGTGTGATCTCTGCCTTAATGATCAATTAAATAGGAAATTGTCAAAAGGAAACACAAAAATGTCAAAATTTTGTTAATAGTTCTTGCTTTTGAGCTTGGAAGAACTGTTAATGGCACTTGGAGATTTTTATGCTGGAAACATCAAAACTAGAATGTGGTCTTCTTTTCTCTCAGAAAACTAGTATGCTCTCATCTCAATGAGTCACCTGAGCAGTTCCACGGCAGGACAAAGAAATCCTGATATTTACTTTCCACATGGAACATGACAGATTTGGAAACCTGTGAAAAGTAAACCAAATCATGAAAAGAAAAAGGGAAGAAAAGAACTGTTGGAAAGAATAGGGATGTCTGAATTACGAGTGAAGCCGAATAAAAGTTATCATAAACACCTATGCTAGGGATTTTAATTCATATCTTGTCTTAATTCACATCTTGCCTTAATTCACATCTTGATCTTGTGTGTAAACTCCATTGAGTAATAAAGAATTCTACTTTCAGAAGGAGCAATAGGTTGGCAGATCTTCCCCTCAGTCTTCTTGCTTTTCTGAGGAATGACTGTGACAGTGATAGTGCAATGATCATATTAGGCACAAATATTAACTTTTTCAAGCAGATACAAATTGAATAGTCCAGATGATTGCTTACAGGAGGAAAACAAGAGCCATCAAATCAGAATAATATTGAAAAATACTCAGTATCACCACTATTTCAAAGGACCACAAAGTGTGTTGTTTCATGCCTAAATTATTGAGGGTATTTAATAAAACATACATATAGAATACATATACAAGGACATGTATCATAATGCAGCCATAAAACTGAAACCTGGATTATCTGTTACTGCTGCTTTTGGATAGAAATGAGTAATTTCAGAAGAAATGTTTAGAAAAACAGGTTTCCAACTTCAAATGCATACAAAGGACATATTTTGACCTACAGTTTCAGACTTTACTGCAAGAAGGCCAATCCAGGTCTCTGGGATGGCTGACAACATAACCCAGGCCAGAACTCCTGTCTCAAGCCTCTAAAGACTTACAAATTGCCACAGACCTGAATTTATACTCAGAGCTAAGGATATCTATCTTTCAAAAGATATTTTACTTGTTTTTCTCATTCACCAAGGTCTTTGTTCAGGCTTCTTTCTTGTGCCTTTGGAAGAGAACAACTCCTCTTTAGTGAGAATGAGTGGTATGAAATGCTCATTTTGTTCATCAAAGAGCCATATCACGTGTTTCACAACCAATTCTGTAAGAATACCCTGTAAAAAGGCAGAAGTTTCTCCAGGACAGGCACTGTAACTTTGGACAGTTTAGAACATAGATAGCCATATGTAAAATTAGTCTTTAGCTATTAGCACTTGTGTAAGACAATAAATTCAAGGTGGCTGTGGATTAGAAAGCCTGAAATAGCTGTACTTCAACTGCACCTCAGTATGAAAGCTACTGGCTTTGTTACCTTGGCATGAAGAGCAGGAAAGATGGCCTTGCCACACTCCTGTTAAGTGTCTGGTTATCATCCAGTAGCTTGAGAATGATAAGGAAGAAGATTAGTTTTTATATATCACACAGCAATTGCATAATGAAAATGGAGCTCAAAGTAGACTTTGTGCAATCCCAATTTAGTAAACGGAAAATCAGAAGGTGCAAGTTTGCTGTTTCTAACTTGTGGTCTTTTGACAGTTTGCTTGTTTTGTCTTGCCCAGATACTCAAATGACAATTGTCTCTGGCAACTAAGCATAGCATTAGTACTATGTAAAGCAGAGAGGGCAAAGAACTGTCTACATGTATGACTCAAAAAGTTGAATATGGTGCATGTTGTTCTACTGAGAAAGTTACACAGGAAAAGATATCACGAAGAAACAAGAGATCCTTATCAAACAGCTTTTTGGGTGTAAATGTATATTTGCTTCAGGTATTTAAAGCTTTTTAACAGGTACTCCTGCAACTGAAAGAGAGAAAACGCACGAGGTCTGGTGGCAGGAGGAGCAGGTATCTATCTCCCAGCACCATGGGGTGGCCTGTGCTGGCAGACTATTTTGCTATTCAGCTGGCAAAGGAGGAGGCATCATCTGGGCTGGTGAGAGTTGTGAGCAGGAAAGCTCTTGTGTGGGCAAAAGTCCCTAACTCTGTCCCCTGTGTCTCAGGAAGGAAGAGGTTATTCCAAGGGTCTCGGCGGTGCAATGCAAGCCTTGTGTTTGAGCTTGTTGCTAAGGGTGTGGTGGGTTCTTCATACTCGGAAGTTGGTGGGTTTACTTGATGTTATTCCAAGGAGACAAACTTTTTATTCTGATCAGACTCAGAAACACCCTCTTTCACCTCTGACAGGAGCCTGATTGCTCTAGTGCTTTAGATCTGAGTTACTTAAAGGTATCGAATGAGGCTGATCAGATGCTGAAGGGCTGCCAAGATTACAGACCTGTTGTCCCTATCACTTCTGTTATTAATTATGATAAAGCTGTACAAGCTGCAACCTGGTCCATTCGGTGCAGACCCTGGGACAGCTTTCCTCCCTTATAGTCCCCTCTTTTCACTGCTCTAGCTATTCTTAGCTTGGGGAACAGTCCCTTGTGGGATGATTGTCATCTGGTGTATATACATTGCAGCAGCTGACTCAGATAACCAGGAAACTATAACCAGCTCCCTCACTGTCCTGGGAACTCGGCAGCATCAGGGAGTCTGGCCCAGTACCAGGAATGAGAACAAAGCCATGGATTGCATCTTGTAGAAGCAGAACACATGCTTTTGATGCTTCACCACTTTTCAGACTGAGACCATAAAGACCTTCACAAAGCAGTGAAATGTAGATAGATACCCAAATTTCAGAAATTAGACCCAGACTTACAGACAAAGAAAGAGATATCCTAAGGATCTTGATGATGTTTGTATGATTCCTGCCTTGTATCATCATTGGCAGGTGATGGTACAAGAAGCCTCTGCCTCTATTTAAATTACGAAACCAATAAACATTCTTTTGACAGTCCTGCTAATTCCCCTACACATTCCCCTATTGGTCATCTTTTATGATTCTATGATCTTCTGTCAGTGTGTCTGTTCATAGCAAAGCAAGCAGGGCAAAATTATTAAATCATTAATAACCCCAGGTGCACAAGGTTACCACACCCACAAAATCCTTTTCTGAAAGTCTCTATTACTAAATTAATTCTGATCTGATTTCTGAAAATTGGTCTTCCACAAAAAAACTTGCAGGAAAGGAGGAGAAGGGTTAAAAACAAGTGTGTGACAGGATCTCACAAAGCAGTTGGGGCCTTGAAACTGGGAGACTTTCTTCTTCTCATGTCAGTGAACAATTCTATCAGCTTGAAATGGGCATGTAACTTCACCCCAAGGCTTTAGTTTCACAGGCAGTTGAGCCCACAATGTCTTACCCCAGAAAAAAGGAGGAAACCTTGTATACCCCATCCTGGCTTCCTATCCTCCTTCCCCTGCTCTTTCTCCCTTTCTCAGCTTCCCACTGTAGATCTCTGCCTGCTCTTTTCTGCTCCTTTGCTGATTCACACCAGCTCACTAATATAGCGAAAAACCTATTTTTTTTCATGGGTTACTTTTCCACTGTTTTGGTGGAAGTTAGGTGATGCCAGAGCACTCTTGGCCAGTGTATTTTGACCCACAGAAACAGCTGAGTTAGAGCAACACATTTCTATCCTGCTGCAAAAGTGGGAGAAGAGGCTGGGGCAGTGTGCCCCCTGCTTTTTGTCCTTCCACTGCCTAACAAAGATTTGGTTGCTCCTGTTGCACCTGAAGGATGGGGATAGGTTCAGCCCTTGTTTTATATAAAATCCTTGGCTACATCTGAACCTAAGGTCTTCCCTCTATCAGCCATTCCAAATGACAGCACTGCTGTTCAAACAGAGCACTAGAAGCAATTAGAGGAAGTGCTCAGGGCAGATACATCGCAGCTCCCCTGTGCAGGGACCCTTTTCCTGAAGACCTGATAGAAATGTTTTCCTTAGTGGCCAATGAGCTGCAGTTTCAGGCTTCTCTTGACAGCAAATATTTCTGCCAGCTTTGCAAGTCCCGGCATTGTACCGTGACCTCTCATTGGAGTCTTCCTGTCACTGTTTCTGCTCTGGGGTTCCTACAACTTTCTGTTTGCAAAGTAAAAATCCCTGGTAGGGATCCTGGCTTGGCCCTGGTACAGTCTTTTGCTCTCAGCTTTTGTTCGTTCTATCCAGCATTCAGCTAACTTCTGTTCCTTTTGAACTGACCCCACAAAGAAACCCTACATTTTGAGAAGGAGTTAAAAGGCAGTTGACACACCAGGAA
The DNA here is from genome assembly GCA_013397815.1 of Aleadryas rufinucha. Taxonomy (NCBI): domain Eukaryota; kingdom Metazoa; phylum Chordata; class Aves; order Passeriformes; genus Aleadryas; species Aleadryas rufinucha. Next base: position 30,495 of record VZTH01006153.1, read on the forward strand.
TATTTGACTTCAGAGCCAAGTCTAGATCCCAGGGATCAATGAAGTGGTCTCCTCACATTCAGAGACCCCCCCAACAAGCTGTAGCCAATCTCCCAAAGCCTCAGTGCACAGATCTGTGAAGAACAAATGCAGGCTGCAGACAATAAGCAGCAGTGGGCAGCTGTTCACACTCCGGAGGAGCAGGAGGTATGAAGCTGTCACAAGAGAGCATGGCCAGTCAGGAGCTGGTAGCAGGTTTTCCCACTTACCACTGTTTGCCTTCATTTGTCCTCATTTCAGGTTCAAAATACCCCTTTTCCTCAGGTAGTGAACAGGAAAGACAGATATTTTTTCTTCCTTACTGTAGGGCCATTTAAGGAAAATTACTTGTCTGAGAAGGCACTCTGAGCTTTTGGGAGCTATTTATGGCTACCACTGTTATGACTGAATGGAATATGGGGGAAAGAAAAGAGAAGTTGGAATTGAGGCTGAGGCAGGGAAGTTTCTTTGAGTATAAGAGGATGTAGAACAGGAGCAGTGAGAAACTGAGAGAAGAAAGAACAACAGTGTGCCTAGTGGGAACAGTGCCAGTCCAGAGCTAGGATGAGTGATAAGGGGCATGGGAAAGGAGAGAGAAGAAGAAAGAGAAGATTATGATTCATGAAAGCAAGCCAGTCCACCCTTCCTAATTCTGCGGCATGTTCCACTTTAAAACCTTTTGTGTGGTATCAAAGCAAAGACTGTATCACACAGCCTGAGCAGCCACCACAGTTGCAAACTAGCAGGAAAGGGAAGAAGTAGCAGCACACCAGCTAGGATTGCAGGATGCTGATAGCAGGCCTTGCAGGATGGAGAGGTATGCTAGCAATGTCTCCCTTATTTCAACGGGTGTGAGGGGTGTTTAGGTCCCAGCTTTACTTGTGAAGATTAATGCTGTTCCCTCTTCACTATTGCTTTGTGGAGAGTCCAGAGGAAAAGACACAGACCAGCTCAACAGAGAGTGCTGTTCAGGGAGAGACAGGGAAGTGGCCACCATGTGTCCAGCTTATTTCATACTTAGGCATTTTGTCTGAACCAGTGCTGAGAACTCTGTGTTTGGGTTAAGAGAAGTTTGAGAGTGCTGCTGGAACAGCTGAAGGGAAGCTCCAGCCAGGTTGAGTTACCCACGGGTGCCCTGTCCTGGTCCCCCAGTGTTAGGGCACCACACCTGAATGCTAAGACAAATCACTGTTTCTTCTCTACACCCTGTTCTGCTCTTGAAGGAAAACTGAACAAGCAAGGAGGGAAATGTTCCTTTACTACCTGCTGTGGGTAGTAAAGGGACAGGGACTGGGAGAGTGAAGGCACAAGCCTATTTCTCAGTTTAAACAAAGCTTTAGTGGCAGCAATTCAGCAATTCTTCCTGTACATGTCAGCTCCTGGGACTTCCTTCAGGGTGTTATTTAAAAGAATGTAAATAAACAGATCTGTATTCGGACAGATCTGAACCCATGACCAACGTGTTAGAATGAAGTAACAGCCAGTGAGTAGGAAAGCCCTGGAAAGTACTTGCCTAAATTCACAGCAAGCCCCTGAGTGGGATTCCTCTAAGCCATCGTGGATACTGGAGATCAGAGGACCTGCCATAGGAAGCATCTCTTCCCACTGGCTACAGAGAATGTTAGAGTTGATTAGGTGAAACACCTTATTTTTTTACTCCTCTGCAGGTGGTTTCCCCACTCTTCTCATTATGCAGGAACAAATTCTCTGTGGGGCACAATGAAAAAGCTGAAATTTTAAAAGCAAAATCCAAGATGATGCAGTAAGCCACATACTTCCTTTGGCTTAGGATGAGACACTTTGGTTACTGCAAAGAAACCTAAGATTTTTGAAATGTTTAAAATCCTGTATTTCTGTTGACTTTATTGTGTTAAAAGAAACACAAACTATTTGTTAATCTTCTATGAGTGTAATCAAACAATCATTTGAAAAAGGAAAGTTTTGGAAATAATAGCAAGAAAAGCATAAGCTGTCCTAATTTTCCTATGTCTACTGCCTTTTTCTGCTTAAAGCATTCTCTGCTTTCCCTTAAAATTTCAAAGCCCTTGGAATATTTTTTTGCTTTGCTCCTATTTATAAAGAGTATCCAGAGAAGAGGTCAGGGTTATGGGTTTACATGATCAGTCATACATAGCAGAAGATGCAGCTCTGCATTTGAAGACAAACCATAGCCTGACATTTGTTCACATAAATGATATGATGAATAATTATGAAAAATGATCTAATTTGTGAAAATTACAATCAGGTCATGTACATTACAGAGGAAAAGAACCAAATTAATTATGTACAGTATGTAACTGTCAAATACCAACAACATCTGTAATGAAAAGTCAACAATATATAAGGTTCCAGCTGATTTCTATAAATTTTTCTGGATGTTCATGTTCCTTGGATTCCCAAACTCCTGTACCCCAACTTATCAAGCTGTATTTGTAAAACATTGGGCCAGAATTTCAAAGAATGTTTTAATGAGGATTTTTTTTCAGTAGGATCAAAACCATAGTCTGACTACCTGTGGCTGCACCCTCCTATGAAGTTGGGTTACAGGGCTCAGCAAAACTCCTACCAAAACTACAGGCAGTTGCTGAGTTCCCAGTTTTGGAAATCGAGCTTGCTGTGACAAATAGGCTAACTATGAATCACTTGTACACCTGAAAAGGTCTAAAGAGTAAATAATCTTTAAGAATTTTGGTCAGTATTGCATCATCAATCCCTTAAAATGTAATAGTGGAGTCACTGATATTACCGGTCCACTGTAAAATTGATTTTGTGTGAAAATTCTGTGAATTTTTACTGTACTTGTTTATTTGCTTTAGAATTAAACTATTTAGGACTTTTTTAGTTTTACTCTCTTTCCTAGAGGCTGTAAAACCATCACTATATCTGAACTGTGCTAATAATTAAAACATGAGCAGTAATGAATGAAAAATTGCTAGAAATGGCAGCATAAAAGCCCATCTGCTTTTTTTTATTGTTTTACAGACCTGAAGAAATCTAAAAATGGAAGCAAGTATGTCAACTGTGAAGTGAGAGCCTCAACTTTCAGTTGAATTAGCTTCTTTATCGTTAGGTGGGACTACTGTGAATGAATTCAAAGTGTATTCCAATTATAACTTTGGAAGTTGCTAATAGAAAAATAATTATTATTTTTAAGTACCTGATCCTAAACTTAGAAGTAGAAATTTTTACTCTAACTGTTTTCAAAAACAATAGTCTCATGAATCAATGTGCATATTTACTTTAAAATGGAAAGCACACATTTTGTGCAAAATACAGATTAGGAAGAGCAAAACCCCATTTCAGTATGGGCTGGATGTTCACATCAGACTCACTGGGGAGTTTGATCTTACAGTCAATGACCATGTATTTCTATCTGCTTAGTTTTTCTTACATGATTACCTTAAAAGAATTCTTGCCATATGTCATTTGAATCCTTTGGGGCCTTTGAAAGAAAATGAGAGGACTGTCTAAGAAAGGTTTGTAAATATATATGTCTGTCTACATGTATTAAAGTATACAGATAGTTATCTTACGCCGTACTTATATTCATTAAAAATAAATGAAATGTACTGAATTTTATTAAAGCTAAAGTATGCGGCTTATATAGTTTATTTCATTTAGCTTTTGCTGACATGTATCTGTTAGGGAACAAGCTCAAATATTTGCATTAAAAGAATGAGAAAAAAGTTCAGAAGTATGCCCAGCAGAAACATTTCCTTTTCCACTTACAGAGATATATTCATGTAAATATCTGACACAATTCAAGTAGGGTTTTTTTTCTTTATATAATCAATGTAAATAACTGTGGTAATCAAGAAATTGATATTGCTTAAACTAGACAAGGTTATACAAAGTACTATGCATGACTTATCATGCACCTTTCCTAGTGCACAACAATTCCTGGATTACTAGCTCACTTCTTTCCTAACCTGTAGTCCTAATATTGTCAAACTGTACTAAACAGCGTAGATCATGATTGGCATTTATGTGTCTACCTGGTAGGCAAGTTCAGTCCAGTTCAGTTAAAGCAAATTACATGTATGGTGGGTCACAGTGAGAGTGGGCAGATTCTGTGATCCTTGTTTCCTTCTGTGCACTTCAAAGGGGCAGGGCCAAGACCCAGTGGTCAGGAACAAAAGATAGGAGAAATCAGCATTCAAGAGGAACAAAATACTGAACTTTTAAAGCAAAATTGATATCAATATGGTCTTTATAATTGCCTATTTCTTCAACCAGAATCTTCAGGACCTTGCAGAAGAAGAAAGGAGGGATGGGATGCCCTAGTCTGGTCTGAGCAAAGCTTTTTCATCAGTATTATTTATGCAACTGTCAAGGCCCAGATCTAGAAGGATAAAGAACCTGCTTAACCGCTTTGCAGTTCAGCTGCAGCATGCAGTGAAATGTGCTGCAGAAATAGCTCTGAGGGTAGCAAAATGGTCCAAAGTGATTAATTCCCATTTCTCAGAGAATTGCCCGGCCTTTAATCAAAACCCCCAACACATGTGGCAGCCTGTCATTGCTGAAGCTGTTAGATAATGTGTTACTGATTAAGAGCATATATTGTGTTTTTGCAGAGTGTAGTTACTGCACATATTCAGTCTTAAATTAGTCTTACTGTTCCCACAAAAAGATTTGGTGACATGGGGTATATACTAAAGTACCTTCTGTTCTCATCCCACACTTGAATCTGCATGTGGAATGGTTTCAGTCCCTTTGCTCTGGCTTTGAAGAAGGAAGCATCCTTTTTGGAAGCTGGATGCAATAATCATGGTCACACACCCTCTTCAGTTCAGGAAGTCTCACTGGTGAGAAATGTGCCAAAGCCTGCCTTTAAGACTGCATTATCTGACTCAGTTTTGGTAACATATGCAAAGTCAGGAACTTATCCTTTTCCAGATCACAAACAATTAATATATTACTTCCTTCTGGCAGAGCATTAATCAGGATAAGTCAAGAGGAAGGATGAGAATCTTGTCTCCTTACATCTCAGTGCCTGAAGAATTATAGCAGTTAAAGGCAATGGAATGAAAATAAAACACCTCCTTACATCCTTTCCTTAATGTTGTCCTATTTGTAGAGCTATCTGTCTACCAGTCAGCTACCTCAGCGACAGCAGCTATCACAGCTCTGTAACAATGCTTCCCATCCCATTTCTCCTGGCCATCTACAGTGCCAACTGCTTAAAAATAACAACCCCAGGGGCATTGCAGCAGAAATGAGGTATGCCCAATAGAGGAATCCTTGCAGCTATCTTTGTAAGAATCCTTCTTCATCTGTGCCTCTCCCATATACATAGACTCACATAGCAGACACTCACTGGGAAAAACAAGCTGCTATTTCTTGGCCTGCAGAATCTCTTCCTGTGCTCATGTGACTTGGTATCAAATTTGGGAGCATGCTTTCAGTGAAGAGAACATTGCATTTCACCACTCTCCAGTAACTGATGCATCACAAAAGGAAATGTCCCTGATCCACTCTGTCCCTGTGTGCCCTACCACTGGGATTAGAGAGAGGAGGATGTCAGCAGTTGCTCACAGCCTGTCAAGAGTGGGCTGCATCCTTTCTCTAGCAATCCTGCGAGCAGCACTGAGAAGACTTCAAGACACATCACACTGTCCCCACACTGTCAGGTCCCTCACACTCAAGAGTAACCAACCTCTTCATTCTTCAGCATCCAGGCCTGAAGTTAGGTTGTGAAGAGCTGGGAGTGTTTGCAAGGGGTTGGGATATTGACACAGCTGTAGTCAGCTTGGGAGATAACTCTGAAAGGCAGAGCACTGGGCTCAAACTCAGCCCAAACTGTCCCTTTACGAAGCTGATCAGAGAGAACAGTAAGTAAATAGGCTGATTCTCCCATGCATTGTGACTCTGTTTTTCAGACTGATATTATAATACTGTTTGCCTGGATTAAAAACTGGGCATTTTCAGTGATATAATTGGCCCAGTTATGCTCTTCAGGATTAAGAAACTATAGTTTTGAAATAGAGGCAGCTGTAAATTAGTTCTACACATACCATGTCAAGCCTATTTTTTTTATTGTTATTAATTGGAGAAAGATGGCATGAAGGAATGGTGTATGCATAGTTAATTAAAGCCTTTCCAAAAGCAGGACTTTGGTGTTTGCAGGAATCAGTGATGGACATGTTTCAAGAGGCTGAAGCATTATCTGCTTGTGGTGTTTTCTTTCTTCCTACTCATACTATATGTGTGCAGTCCCATTCTCCCAGATTTCGATCCGTCACTTCCAGCAACTAGGAAATTTTATTTTCTTGATGTACAACCCAGTTTCTGTCTTGTTTGTTTGCTTTTCAGCTTTTTCTTTTTCATAATGGAGATTCACAACAGAAGAAGATGAGATATGGTGTACTGGTGGAAAGTTCAGGTTTGATTTGTGCATGTTGTTCATCCATAGTTTGGGATCAGGATTTGGCTTTTGTGGCCTTTTGTTTTGCTCTTTCCATGGAACAAGGCTCATTACTCAGAATCACCTGAGCATTTTGTTGTAAGTTCCTTCCTCTTCAGTCAGCTTACCAAATTGGCTCTCTCTCTTGCTATTTTTTTTAGTGGATTATAATTTGAGTTTTGTATGTCCTTTATTTCAATTCAAAAATCTTACTTTAGGATCTTGGCAAAGTTTATTTCATTAAATGTAATGAATGCGTGAAATGGATGTGTTGTAGCTGTTTCCAGAATTATCTTTGTTTTACACGGTTGCTCAAAATTGCAGAATTCAGCCCAGTACTGACAATGCCTCCCATCCACAGTGGTAGGCACAAACCTGCATCTGTAAGTATGGGTTCAAGTGAAGGACATTTTTTCCTACCTGATTTTTCTTCCTTTTTCATCACTTCTCCTAAAAAAAAAAAATTCAAGCAAAGAAAGAGCAGCAGCAAAGATGTGTGCATAGCAAGAGAATAGTTGTATTTGAAGACCTTTTACGGACTAGGTCATGTGGCAGCAGAGGGGAGAAGAGAAAAAGTCCTTCTTTTCTTCACAGTTCTGTCAACCAAGAGAGGATTTGCATTCCTCCAGATGGGAAGATGAAGAGAAAACTCTTGATGTTTCTCTCTCTTGTGTTACTGTCAGAGGAAAGAGGCTTAGTGGAAATGTTTGACAGTAAACCCGGAAGTAAGTGTGAGAAGCTGACTTCTGGCCTCCACATTTGTTGGTTCCATTTGCTTCAATTTAATACAGAAGTAACATAACATGAACTGGCCTGCTTCACTAGAGCACTCCATTTATATATCTAAAATCCTTAATCTAAACCAGTTACATACTGTGAGGTTCCTTCATGTACTTTGTGTGTTGTTAACCCCCAGATTTACATGCAGGAGCTATGTCAGCAGGGGGTTTACCCTTCATACATGAGGATCCTCCCTGCTATCTGATATGGTATTATAAATATGGATAAGCTCCAGTGAAGCTAGTCTGAGTTAAATCTGACTAAGTCTGGTGTAAATGAAGGCAGAAATCAGTACTGGGTTGATGCATGGACTTAATAAACACCCTTCAATTCCCATCACAAAAACTTCCCATCCCCTGGGCTCATCCTGTTTTCCTTTTTCTCTAGTGAACCTTCTGTCATGGTGGGAATTTCTCACCTTACTTCCCCAGTAAATTCAACATGGATACATTTTTTTTTGGTTGTTATTTATTTCAGCAATAAATAACAAGTATATCTGTGATAAACAGATATACAAGACTGTCCAGGCTGGTTCAGATCTGGTTTACTTTTACTTGTAAGATTATGAGATTGGTCCTTTAAGTGAGCAGATTTCTACTTGTTTCTCTCTGAAGGCTGTAACCAATGAATTAAGTCGTGTACACTGGAGTTCGTGACAAATAAGACTCAAAAAAATAATGTTATCACTACTTGATCACATATTTGACATCGAACTAAAAGACATCTCCCAGCTTCTACCTCCTTTGCTTAATTGGTTGGAGTATGGTGCCAGTAACACCAAGATTGTGGCTTCGATTCCTGTATGGGCCGTTCACTTAAGAGTTGGACTCGACGACCCTTGTGGGTTCCTTCTAACTCAGAATATTCTGTGATCCTGTGGTTTATCAGCCATTTGTGTCACAAGGTCGGGGAGAAGGTGATGGTATGTTCGAAAAGAGGGTAACCTCATGGCATGAAGCCTCAAAAGCAAAGCGCTCTGTTCACAGGGCTACCAACAACCAATGTCATGAGGGCTGGCGTCTGTGACGTTGCCTTCACGTATAGCGTTCATGTGAGCTGTAATCTAACCGGGACAGAAGAAAAAATATCGTGCTGGGCTCTAGATACCTTCTGTAAGGTCCAGGCTGGTCACTTTTCCTGTTCACAGGAAAGAAGGAAGGAAGGAAGGAAGGAAGGGAGGAAGGAAGGAAGGAAGGAGGGAGGGAAGGAAGGAAGGAAGGAAGGAAGGAAGGACCCCACTCATAAAGGATTCTCAGGTATTTCCCTTTTTATTCATTTCTCCTACCATGGAAGTGTTGCACTTCAGCTCATTCCCTGAGCACTGTCCTACCTTTCCAATAATTTTCCCCTTGGCAAAAATACTAATATAGTGAACCTGTTTTTTAGCTGAGCACCTTCATACTGAGAACAGCAGAACTCATTCTGAGTAACTTCTCAGGTCATTAAAGCCCAGTATCAATAGATACCATGATAGAGAACAGAGCTTTAGGAGACACGTCAGCCTTTGATGTAACACCTCTCCTTTTATAAGGACATAGGTAAAGTGTTGGTTATTCAGCTTTTTCTATATTTTTAGCAAATGTTTCAATCCTGTTTCACAATACAATGCACATAAGAAAATATTTGATGAAATCTCAAGTACATCTTTTTTAAGTGTTTGATTTTTGGCATTCCATATGAGTTGTATAAATTAAAGAAATAGTGTTGAAAGTAGATGTTTCCTTGGTTCCATTTCATTGCCAGCATCATCCTTTACAGTATTTCAGAAAGGATTTCTGAGGTAGTCTTTGAAAAATGACCTGATTATGATTCCACGTAAACCACTGAAAAAATACTTACCAACTACTACTGAAACCCATTTCAAAATTTAAATAATGACATGCTGATTTGGAGAAAGGAAATGGAGGTAAAACTGCAAAGAAAAAGATTTTTATGCCCTCACTTTTGTCTAGCCAAATGAATGAGTAAAAAATTTTTTTAATGTCAGGAAAAAAACCCAAAACCATTAAGAGAACACTTTCCTTCAAGATATTTCCTTCATTTTCATGCTTTCCTTAAACTGGGATGGACAAGAAATAGCTCTTGAGCACTGTAAGTAGGTCAATCACTGTTCTCATGCCCAGACCACATTCCCCACTGTGGGAAGCAGGATACCAGTGGGGCTTGCATATATGCACTCTCTCTAGGTCGCATGGAGGCTTCTTTCTTTCCTCCCTGAAAACAGTCCCATTTCTCACTGGAGTGGGGGCATACTGGGAAGCAATTACTATCATTTGCTTTTGAATTGCTCCCAAGCATTTCCTCTTCCCTTCGTTCTTCAGGTTATGTTAAATGTGTCCTCAAGTTCTAAGCCAAAATCAGGTTTTGCTGTATAGTCATATGGTACAGGAGACCAATGATTTATGTATTAAACTGCCTTCAGTCATATATAGTTGCTGTGTATATTAAGACTGCTTTTTGGGGGGGCCTAAAAATCTAGGATTATTATCTGCCGTGATGCCATTTCACAAGGAGTATGATGAGAACGCTTCCTACAAGTCCTAAGCACCTCATAGCCTTTTTGACAGCAAATGTGTGTTGAAACATGCCAGACGTCACATTTCAGGACTGGTGTTTTAACCATTAGCTATCCCATTAAAAATAGCTTCCTCTTTAAGAACAAGCACAATTATTACTTTTTTTTTTTTACCACGCAAATAAAAATGTATAATTTGACCATTAACATTCCTTCATTCTTCACTGTTTTAAAGGACAAAATTACATGCTTGGCCCTCAAGAGACACAGGACTCAGATTCAAGCTCATTGCTTTGTGTCCAGAATTAACTTCATCTGAGTGGGGACCAAAACATTTTGACCTTTGGCCGAAACACAGTGGTGTTCAAATGATCTTTTTTCACTTCATTCATCTAGAAATCACACTCATTGAAACAATTTCTGATCTCTCACAAAATGAGCAAGTTATAATATTTTCTTGCATTTTACAGGATTTGTACATGAAACGGTACAATGTGAGCATTAACTCTTTTCTTGGCATTTAACTGGATACACTTTCACACGCAAACCTTCGTACTATCTGAAGGTCAGATTTAAATGGAAAAGGCAAACATGTAGCAAAAAGACTGTAGTAAATCAGAGTCTCCTTCTGAACCATTATATCTTAAAAATATATAATCAAAATCTTGCCAAGACAAAATCTTCTTGGACACCTTTTCATGTGGCCAGTGGGAAGGAGCTGCTACACTGGGTTGTTTGACTATTAATTAATTATGTGACTTTAGTAGTCAAATATTCACTCAGGATGAAAAGAAATGTGCTACTAAACCTTAGTGGATAATGTGTGAATCATTTAATCTATCTGTCTTTTAATTAGACACCTATAAATAAGCTGGCTGTTGCAAGGTGGTCTATAATCAGGTTACCTAAACACTAGCCCTGTCCTAGATTAGCGTTTACAATTATGTGAGATAGCTACAGATTGTTAATTGTTACTGTTTCTTCTATTATTATTATTATTATTATCATCATCATCATCATCATCATTTAAGGAACAGGCAATATGCTCCATTGCAGTTTTGCATGCATGTCTGGGAAAAAAAGTAGATGACATAAATCGCATGCATAATCTCAGGAGACAATCATTTTAAATCTTAATTGGCTGCCTTTTAAATATCATTTAAGGTCTCGTTTTCTCTGCCTCTCTCTCTCTAGTTAAGAAGGTGTTGTGTCAAAGTCTATTACCTTGCTGGACGTCTCGCCTCTAAGTTTTTTTAAAAAATAGAACCATCAGCAGAGGTTTGAGAGGTCGATAAAGCTTTTAGATTTGGAGATGTTTTCAGGGAGCCCATTTCCTGCGGCTAAGAGTTGTTAATGGAGCTTAAGGAATTATCTTATGACTCGGGCTGGGAGAGCCGTATATTTCTTCGCTCCTGTTCCCTTGTCGAGGCTGAATATGCTCCTGTCAAACTCGCTTAATGAAAAGTAACGCGTCGCTGATTACAGTTTTATTTGGGCTCTATGTAAAAAGCACTGTTAATTTAGCATCCCCTCCTTTGTGTGTTTGAATTTGCCATGGCTGAATGATTTAGAGTCTCTCAGTTTCAAGACGTTTCTCTATGATTTTTTTTCCCTCCTCTTTCTTTCTCAGTCTGCCTTTATATTTCTGCTTTGTACAGACATACGAGCTGCACGGCTTTCCCTTTCAGCCCTGCAGCTTCCTCTAAAGCAGCGGAACCTGATCTTTGACTTGTGCTATTGAATCAAACAGAAAAATTAATTTCTCACACTCTTTTGTTCATATTAAAAAAAAAAAAATCAAGACAACCAAACAACAAGAACCCTTTTGGAAGACCTCTGCATTTCATGGCTGATCTAAGTCATAAGGTTTGTATATTAAAGCAAGAAACTGTTTTCCCTCCCCCTTAACTGATACAGTCTCCTCTCAGGATGGGCAGTGTTTTGGTGTGAGCACACACAGGCACAGACAGATTTACCAGACCCGAGATACGGCTGGTCCTCTGGACTGGAGAGCCCTGCTCGTGTTATACAGCAGTCATAAACTTACTCAAACTTGTTTTATAACAACAATAACACGAAAATGAAGGGATAAAGTGTTGGTCCGATTTTCGTGGCTTCTGGTATTTCAGTGCGCCTGTGTACAGTGTTATCATCTTCATTTTAAGTCCGGAGGAGGGGAGGAGGGGAGGAGGGGAGTAGTGGGGGAGAGGGGAGGGTGTTGCCTCCCAAACAACGGGATGTCCAAAGTGAATCCTGGATGCAGCCAAAGCCGGCCAGCAATGACTTGTAAAATGACTTATATCGGCTTGCGGGATCACCCGTCGAGAGCCAGCCCAGGGCGGCCGGCGGGGGCCGGCGCTCCGCAAAGTCAGGGAGCTTTTCAGGCTGAGAGAGATTTTTGGCTGCTCCGTGGACGAGACCTCTCCTTGCACACAGACACACAGAGTCCACACACACACACGGCTGTCGCTGTATTGGGAGAAAGAATGGAGTCCCCTTCCACTCCACAGAGCCTCTGTCGCATGGAAACCGAAGCCCACCGGGAGCCCCCGTGTCCTCTCCAGTCCCTGCACATCCAGCAAGGCTGGCACACACAAACCTCCTCCCTTTAACATCACCCTCGCAGCAATTAGAGGGGTGTATGCCCCATTCCGCTTGACTCTACCAATGGTTTGAGGGCAGCCCGAACACTCGCCTTTCTCCCCTTCCCTCTCCCTCACCTCCTTCATCCCCGTCTCTTTAGTTTGGCTGAAAATAATTTGCTTTGTCTAAAGGGTTTCAGAGGCAAAGCTCGCCGGCCGCCCCGGCTGCATTAAAATTCCTGCTGGCCCAGCCTTTAGCTCAGATCGCGGCTCCCCCGAGACTCCACTTTCGCTATTACTGTCAAGTACCCTTGACTCTTTATTTTTGCCCTTTTATCTATTACAACTAATTCGAGTTCTTTTGCCCTTTTCAGTTTAAGACGTGGGCTTTCTGTAAAGCCTCCCCCTGCCACCGAGCTCTCCGGGTGCAGAGCCTTTAGAAATTGAGGGGTTTACTGTCAAAATGAAAATTTCACTTCAAATTATCTCGGCTGATGCACGTTTTCCAGGCCGGGGGCTCCTGTCTGAGCCTTTTGACAGCCAGATCAGCAGAGGGGTTCAGTGATCTCGATAATATCATCCAAGAGAGCGAAAGTCAATACAATGACAGGGAATATGACTGGATACAATCCAATTACGGCTGCTCGCAGAGAGGGGAAGGGCTTGATCTGATATCCGCACCTGGATTCCTTTATTCAGTCCTTGCACTAACAGGTCTCGCTAGAAACTTCGCAGGCTGGAGTATGTTATATTTTGGCTGAGTGTTGTCTCGATTGCTTTTATAGTTGCCTTTATATACTTTTCCCCTTTACNGCGCGGAGCGCAGCCCAGCATCCCTCCTGAGCGCAGCGTGCCTCCCGTGGGTCCGTCCTCAGTCCCGCGGCAGCGCTGCGCTGAGCCTCTCGTCCCCTCTCCCGGCAGCCTGTTGACAGTCCTTGGAATTACCGGGACCGGCTCCGAGGGGGAATTTGAAACACAGAAGTTGTTTGTTGCCCAATGCAAAACGCCACCACTTGTGTTACCTCTGAAACAGACAATTTATTGGAGTGAGCATACCTTTTAACATATTCTTTTTTTTTTTTTNTTGCGGAGGGAGGTGGACTGGCTGGGACCCGCTGGGGTGGGATGGGCGAGAATGCTGGGAGGCAAGGAAGGCTCTTCTGCTTGTCCCGATGTTAGCTTGGTCCTTCGGGTGCTCTCGGTCCTCCCCCGCAGGGCCGGGCGCCGAAGCTCAGGGGTTTTAGGCCGGCCCGGGTGAGCCGAGATCTGTTATTGCCTCGCGGTTTCTTTTCCAGCAGTTCTCCCTGTCTCCCGGTCCAGGGATCAGTAAAGTTTGTTCCCGGTCCGGGGAAGGAAATGAAATCTTTTAAGCGCCTGTTATCTAAGTGGTAAATTGGCTGCGAGTGCTCCTGAATCACACGTCGAGAGCNAACTTAGTAGAAGTGCTGTTTGTGAATTATATGCTAACAAGGAAATCAGGAGGAAAAACTCTCGAAAAGTCTTTATAACTAATGTCGGCATGCCTTAAATTAAATCTGAATTAAAATTTCCCGTTTGTAAACTTTCGGATGTAAACTTTTTAAGTAGGTCTACACTATAGTACGTGCTTTTTGGACATGGAATTAAATAACTTTCACGACATTGATCCCTTAAAGTCGCAGCCAGGAGAAAATGTTCAGAACAGCGATGAGCAAAGTCTTTCCGATGAACTGAGCAAACTGAACTTTAAATCCTGGTTTATGTTGTTTGTTAAAAAAAAAAAAAAANGCTGCACTCTATTTAATGTCAAAACGGTAAAGCATCTGTACTGAAGTGCTGAAATATTCATGGCGGATCAGCGATTCTCCGCACTGGCAGAGGAGCTGGAAAGCTAAAACGGTTCTTTAAAAGATCAAATTTTCCGTGTGAATCAATTGCTCCGCGCACGGCGGAGGCGACGCCGCGGCAGAGCCCGGCCCTTGGGGGCAGATGCCCGCCCGCCCGCAGCTCGGGAAGGAGGGGAGGGGGAAGGGGGGATGCTCCCGCCC
>VZTH01006153.1:49168-86467 GCA_013397815.1 Aleadryas rufinucha
GGCTGGACGCGGGGAGCGCCGTGCGGCACTGCGGGGCGGAGGAGAAGCGCCCGGGGCTGCCCCTGCCCGGGGAGGGGGTCCCGCCGAGCGGCCTCCGCCCCCGGGGGCACGGGAGGAGCGCGGGGCCGACGGGCGGGCGGGCGGGAGGGAGGGAGCGAGCATCCCCCGGGGCGGCTTACCAAGGAGTAGAAGGCGGGAGCCTCGGTACCGTAGGTCACGTAGTTTCCATAGCCCTGGGGCCCGGCGTAGGGCCCGCCGTAGACCCCCAGGGCGGCGGCGGAGTTGAGCTCGTGTCGGGCGGTAGCGAGCAGGCGGCTCTCGTACACCGGGCAGTACACGGGGGTCTGCGCTGAGGCGGCCGCCCCCGTCTCAGCCAGCGTCCGGCTGCTGGACTCGCAGCAGGTCGTCAGGGAGTTGGTGCTCATCAGGAACTGGAGGGAAAGAGAGCTGCGCTTAGGGCGGGGGGGAACTTCCCAAAGTGTAACCAAGTTTGGGTTCGGTTGTTTTTAGGTTGTGTGGGTTTGGTGGGTTTTTTTTGAGTTTAGTTTGGTTTTTTTTTCCCAAATCAGGTCGTAGCTTTGGGGTGTCGCCCGCCCTCCTCCCTCCCCTTCCGTATTTTAGTTCAATCGTGATAGAAACGCTCTGGAGAAGCTCAGAGGTGCAAGTATTTTATCAGTTTTTTAAAACGACTCCACAACAACAACAACAACCAAACGCCCCCGTGACTGTGGGTGTTTAATCCTCTATAATACATTCCTCAGGCCCTCTGCATTTAAAAGCTAACTTTTCCTGGGGTGTTTTCACAAGACTGGGGTTTACACCATTTTCTCCTCTTGCAGCACAATGACTCCCATCTGCGTTTTTAAACGTTTTTTTCGAAGTCATTCATGCATATTTATTTTGACTGCAGGTTTCTAGCAGCCACGTACGCATCTGTTATTAACCTGCTGGTTTAGAATATCTCATTCTGTTTCTGCGGGCCGGACCTCCATACGTCCGTGTTTAATTGGTAAACTGTGAATTTAATCGTGAAAGAGAAAAAAAAAGGGGGGGTTGCGGGTGGGGGTTGGGGAATCTCTAGCTCCTCTTCTCACCTCTCTCATGTCTGTAATCCTCTTCCACACGTCTTTATCACCCCCAAACACCTTAAATCCCGCGTGTTTCTTCCCATTTTAAAATTGGTGCCCGATACAGAACTTGGGCGTCTTGGAAAGCTGCGGAACGAGCATCTGCTTTGCCGCTACCGCATGCGGGAGAGGATCGCTGCCGCCCTCATCCCGGACGGAAGGCATCGATAAGGACTGAAATTCAATCAATTAACGTTGGTAGGCAAAAAGTCTTACCTGGGGTGCAGAGGAGTAAGGGTAGCCAAACTGAGGATAGGACATGGTACAGAGGCTCCCAGTTATCTAGAAACAAGGCGAGACGTCTGATCTGCACGCTATTGCAGCCTGGCTGTGCTCTGTTGTACCAATTGATTGGTAACCACAGGTCCCTAGATGCTTATAGGACGAAGCAGAAAACCACATTTAATTTATTTACATGAAAACGTAAACTTTTCTTTTCTTTTAAATTTGTACGGCGATTTTAGCCCCTTCCCCGCTACAGCTAGGACACAGAAATAATTGTTACATGTAGGCTCCAAGGCTGGCAAACGTGACGGCAAAAATAAATACTTTGCACCCGCGGAAAAATAAAAGGTGGGAAGAAGAAAAGTGATACAAATGCATCAGCTCACAAGCACGTTGTTTTAAAAGAGCCGAGCCTCTGACGTCACACAAAACCTACTCAAGTTAACCTGCCTGTAAGTTTAACACTCATTTTCGGGAACCTCTCCTCTGGCATGGAAAACAGACTCTCCAGCATTGCCTTCAGCCTGCCTAACGGGCGAAAGTTGGGGAAGCTCTCCGGTAGCAGCAACGCCTGCTTGCAACACACATATATTTCTGCGGGCAAGGGAAGGAAATGAATGTTTTTAATCTAAAGGATCAATGTTGTATCAGCTATTTTCCCCACCCTCCTTAGTCACTGAAAGGCTAGTAAGCACTTTTAATTAGAAATTAATTAATGAGCAGCTGCTTCTTCCCACCCCACAGTAATAATTAGTCTCAATTACAAACAAGACATATGAAGGGACACACGACTGAGTCTTCATTTAAGATTTAATCAACAGTTAAAATTAGCGCTAACGCTGACAATAAAGCACATGATAAGCAACCCTGCTTTTCTTTTCGGCTTTTATTCCAGGCGTGTGATTACAGGTAGAAAACCCTACAAGCGTCTTCCGAGGAATGATGGAAAAGATGGGACTTTTCACATTAAAACGTCTTTGATCCCATCTCAAACTTCCAACATCCTCTTCTACCCAACCCATCCCATCGCTGCCATCAGCCTCCCTACCCTCTGGGGGTCTGGGACCCTCTCCCCCCTCNAGGGAGCAGGTACCGGGCCGTCGGGGGAAGATGCTGGCAGCCCCAGCACCTCTCCCCCGACGGCCGGTACCACCGAGGCAGGGCAAGCAGGCAGCCCCCGGGAGGATGGAGGAAGCGGAGGAGTCAGCTCCGAGGCTGAAGCTGGGCTGCTGGTGCAGTCGAACGCTGCTCCATGGTGTGCAGACTTGCTCAGAGAGATTCCTGGGTTCAGACATGTGAATAGCCCCAGGGTCACACTCTAATTAATGATGATATTCTCTTCTTCTCCCCAGCTGGAAGACTGCCTCCCAGAAACGAATCTGCCCACACTGACAGCTCGATTGAGGGTGATTGATGACTATCTGGAGACCACAGTACACATAATATAATATCTGCAGCGTAATTGCTTTAATTTACAGATGAAAATACTAGTTCTCAGATTGAGTTAGACTACAACGAGAGGGGTTTTATGGCGCTTTAGAGTGTTTGCAAATAAAAGATATCAGATACAGTACATGCAAATTATCCTGACAGCTCAGTATCTGTAGCCGGGAGAAACGTATAAAGAAAGGGAATCAAATGACATAAATAATCGGTTTGGAATTCTGTATTGATTTTTGGATGGAAAGAAAGTGCTTTTTCTTTCCTCACCTGAAATGCTAATTTCTTTTCATTTCTGAGAATATTAGTAACTTTGCCATTGGGTTTCTTTTACAGAAGCGCATCCCTATTCCTCCTCCTGAATTATCCCCCGGTGCTGCCAAGGTATAATGATACTTTTAGCGACTCTTTACCAGCAGCTTCATTCTGTGCCGCGTGCTGACGGACTATTGCATTGTTTGGGAAGAAAAGACACCCAGTGTTTACACAATGGTCTGCACGCAGTGTTCCGTGCTGCTCCCTCTGCCTCCTGTGCCCATTGCGCTGGGGGATGTTTGTTTAAGCTCCGGAATAAAACTCACCGATGCTAGGGAAGAAAATAGTTGCACTTATCTCAAGAGCGGCTCGGTGTAAAGCACTATAATTAGCTGGGAGAGCTGGAGAACTGCCTGAAGAAGTCCTCCCAGTTTTCCAGGCTACAGTTTGGGAAATGTCCTGGTGTTGTGTTTTTCTGGCTTTTTTTCTCTCACTGCAGATGTCAACTCCACAGTGGCCCACAGTACACTACAGGTTTTGATATTTAGATCAGTCTATTAAACTTTAAAATACAAGGAGAAATTCAATATTTATAGTCCTTGTCTATTTATATATCACAGTTGTCTTTCACTGCGCCATGCAAATACTCTGGTGCCCATTTTCGCACTGAACTTTCCTGTATTAATCATGATAATTATTTGTCATTTTTCTTTGCAGCCTGCCTGCTCTATTACTTTACCCCCAGTCAGCTTTGTGTCAGTTCCAATCTGTATTCCCTAGAAAGCAGTCATTAAAAAAAAAACCCACCAAAACAAACAAACAAACAAAAAGAAGAGGCGACAAAGAAACTTAATAACCTTAAACACTCAAACGCTGAAAGCTGACATTATGTCCTCCCCCACTGTTGATGTCTTTTTTCATTATTTGTAGACTGATTTGTACAGTCTACAAATAATGACCCTTTGTTGATAAGAAACTCAACACAATTATATTTCATCTTGAATATTTGGTGCCAGAGCACAAACATGCATTAAGCCCCACAATGATTTAAAATAACCTTTGTGGTTCTTGCACATAAACAACGTAACACTGTTCAAATCCAAGCAAAGGTGCTTAATGCTGTGGGCTATATCCTGAGGCATTTGGAAAATGCAAGTCTTTGCTGTGCAATAAAAATTGATCCTCGTCAAAGCCCCTTTCCTGTACAAAGCAGTTAACAGCTTTCGAGAAAGAAACACACACACTGCTTTCTCCAAAGTTTGAGCAAGGAAACCCATCACGATCGATAGGACACTCTGGAGAGTTCCCTTCTGGTCAGAACCAGCCTGCACACTCAGGCGAGCAGGTATTTCCCATCCAAAGCCCAGCCAGGTCTCTCTCCCAGGGTTATGAGCTTTTCCTCTGAGAACCTGCAGCCAATGTTCATACAAGTTTTATTGTAAAAACATGGAATGAGAATGAAACACTGTGATGCTGGAACAGGCCACAGCAGGTAAAACAGAACCTCTTCAGGACTCAAGCTTTGATGGACGTCTTCAGGGACATGATCTAGAGGCAGTTAATGCAGCTACACTTACTATCTGCATTTTCATCACCTTCTCTTTTGGAGGGGTTACTGCCACTCCTGGAAATATTTCAGCAACGGAATTTGCTTATGGGCTAAACAGACTTTAGCAAGCTCCTTCAGTCGAGCTTGCTTTGCTTTCATGTTACAGACTTAAAGCAACATTGACACCGCCTAACAAACACTGTGAAGTTCTACATGTTGCCCATTTGGAATCTGACATGGAACCCAAGGCAGTTTACAACATTTTCAAGTAGGTTAGTTCCCATAAACTTGCTATTGACAGTAAATATGATTGGTATTTTTCCTGAGCCAATTTGAGGTGTAACTGCACCTTCTGCACTCTGAATCGAGGGACAGCGAGCCGATGCTGCCGACCTGCACAAACCCATGCCATGGCTTGGAATTGGCAGAGCCATGATGACCAATAGAACAGTTGCGTAAGAAGGTGCTGCTAATTAATTTACTCAGTTTACAACTACATGGAAAATCAGTTGTTCAAAGCTATCCATTTGAATGCTTTCATTTTGTAAGTCTTCAATCCTCTTGGCAAACAATCTAGATTAAAGCAGAAAGGCCTCACGTGCTCATTCTGTTCTTTGTATTTATTAACTTTTCACACTTAAGAACTAGAGCCAACACTTTCTCTCTCTCTCTCTCTTACACGCACACATGCACACGCACACACACAAAACTTTTCAGCAAGAGAAGCAGATGCTGTGACCTGGGCAGCTCTCTATGGCTATTGATGGACCCTACAACATGCCCACATTTACCTGCTCGGTGCCGAGCATCACAGCTATGCTTTTCCCTAGCAAAGCAAAGATTGTATAAGATTTCCTTTCTCAGCTCCTGAACCCCCAGTGCTGCAGACCTGCAGGCATTCAGACGCCACCACCTTTGAGCTCTCTGGCAGCCGACAGCTTCAACTTCCCTGCGAAGGTAAAACTTTCCTATTTGCAAGGTCAAATTCTGTATCTTTTAAAGTTCGCCTTAAAATCCAGAAAGTTTGACTCGGTACCTTACCTTAGTGCTCGCTGAGTATCATATCCACACCCCCTTCCCAAGAAATAACACACATGTTAAAATACATTTACCCTCTGTCCTAGGTGAAGATTGCACAAAGCCAAATGATTCATCACGGATAGTTTCTCTTCCCTCCAGCAGTTCGTTTTCAGCTGCCTTGCTGCTAAAGCAGGCTCCGAAGGAGAAGGGGGGGCGGGGGGGTAAGCCCCACCGCTCCCCTCCACCCCCCGCTTCCATAGAGACACACACACACACACACACACACACACACACGCACAAGCATCACCACCAAAAGAAGAAATTTTTTACCTGCGATCACGCCAGGCTTCGGCTAAAACCTGGTAGCGATGGCTGTGCCATGGCAGGGCTTCTCTCCTCTGGTCTGCGCTGGCTGGCGTGGCAGGGAGCTGCGGGGAGCTAACGCAGACATGTCTCAGTGCGCGGTACCTGCGCGGCGCGGCACGGAGCCTTCGGTCCCCAGGCGCCACAGCCACTTCACTAACCCCCTGTACCAGAGTGACGCTCAAGTGAATAGTTCCACTGATCACACTCTTTCCTACTGATTAACACTTTCCAACACGACCAGGCACTCCACTTCCAACTTTTCCCGTTTTAAAACAGAAGCAGCCAGCACCGCTTGCTTCTGCGAGTTATAAACGCCGTCTGGGGCGTGGGGGACACCATAATTAATAGCAGGTTAGTAAAATTAGTGCTGCCACTCCAACTGTTGTCCTTGTTGCCAACAATAATTGCATTGATTCTGGAAGGACACGAATGTCCTCCATTTAACCTAATGATCTGCGGGTTGCACACGCTGTACGGCAGCCGTGGCGGTGATTAACTGCGCGCACCTCCAAACTATCATTTATCTCCGCGAGTCAAGACTGAAAGGCGCTAAACTTACAGGCAACTCTCCCTGCCTCTCTCGCCGTCTTTGTTTCCCTCCCGCTGGAGGAGGCGGGCTGGGACGTCGGCGTAGCCCTGCGCGCAGGAGACGGGCACCTGTACCTGTCCCCCCGGCCGCCTCGGCTTTATTCATAGCCCGGGGGCAGCGCGGCGGAGCCGGGCGCCGCGGAGCTGCCNCTCCCGCTTGTCCTCCGTCCTCCTGCGCCCGTCCTGCGCCCGTCCCTCCGTCCAGCCGTCCGTCCCGCCCGGTCTCAGCCGCAGGCTGCCACCGCCACCTCCGCTCTCTCCTGCGGAGAAGTTACGCCGGCCCGAGGCTGAGTGAGCCGGCAGCGAGCTCCCAGTCCGAAATGCGCTTCCCGGTGTGTAGCCTCCTGCCACCCTCTCTCAGTCCCGGGAGCCCAGGGCCGCTTCGGACTCCGGCCCGGTGTCCGGGGCCACGCAGCGCCCGGGGTCCCCGCGGGAGCCTGTGCATGACAAGTTCCACGGCGCGCTCGGTACTTTCTTTTCTTAATTGTTTATTCAGCAGGAAAAGGGACAAATCGGGATTGACAGAAGGGGGAGGAGGGATCAATATCATTCCTGTTTAAAGGCGTGAGCCTGGGCAGACGTCTCAATAAGAGGAAAAGAAAAAGAGAGTATTATATCCTACCTAATTAAGCGAAGACAAAGAGGTGTGGGGAGAAAGGTTCAGCAGAGATGGGGTGGCAATGGGAATTTTTAATACGGTGTCTTCCCACAGTAACCACCAAGGCTGAACAGTAACGTTAATAGGGAACATCTGTACATCGACAGATTTATTCTTGCCAGGGTTCTTTCATGCCTGTGTCATTTGCATGGCCCCGTGCTCGTAATGTTCGACACACGCTGCACCTTGTAGTGCAATGACAGGGTAAATCTGATGAATGCTGAAACTGGGAAATCCTCTTCTCTTTTCCCTTTCTCCCTCCTCGGATTGCCCTTGCAGCTTTCAAGGCGGGGAAACCACTCGGAGAAAGAAAACGTGAGCCTTCTCCCCATCTGCACTTGTAAACAGAAAGCCAATCATGCCACGAACCTTTGCATTTTAAAGCGAAGTAACAAACCCACAGCGACGCGGACGCCCTGGTTGCCCGCCCTGGGCTGCCTCCCCGCCGGCGGGACGAAGGCTCTGCGATGCCCCCTGGGAGTGCAGGAGGCGTGTGTGCTGTCCCTGTCCCGGCACTGCTGGTCTGGACTTTTTCTCCCATCCCCCGGGGAGCCGGTCCCTCTGGCGCTACCCTCGGGCTCCCGCCCCGGGCTGCCTCTGAGCCCGGCCGACGGCCCCGGGGCAGCGTCCTGCCTGTGCGGGGGGGAGCCGCCGCCGTCCCTCGGGGACCCCGGCCAGCCGCCTGCCTGCCCCGCCGAGCCCGTGTTTTACAGAGAGGGGTGACACCATCCACCGCCTGGAGGTGACACCTGCCCTTCGGCCCTAATGTGCTTTGAGGAGACCGGGACCTCTCAGTGTCTTCCTCCAACGCTTTCCCGGTCCCGGCACCGGGTGCTCGGCCAGAGGCCGTCCCCGCTTTTCCCGACAGCAAAGTTACAGGGGGCGAGCTCTGGTGGTGAGGGGCTGGGGGGTTGCTGGATTCAGCTGCCTCCCTGCCCTGAAATATGAAGTTCAAGGGCAGGAGGCATCGTTCAAAGAGTAATTTTTTATATTAACAGCTACCACCAGTAACAGTACATTAATATGAGTCTTTTGTAATATAACAACCTCAGGTCCACGAGATCAACAACGAGATTAATTATTTCAGTGATGCTTAAAGGAAGTGAGCAGACTTGAGTCTGTCTTTTCCAATTTGCTCATGTCGACCCGCATACCTGGGAAATTGCCATCCATTGCCACTCCAACCCATGTAGCAGAAAGCACTGTGGCTTTTTGTCAGAAGCTGGCCTAGACAAGGCAGGAGGGCAACCAGACTAAGTGGAGCTGGAATCCCAGTAGACGTGCATGCAGGTCAACCATAGTGACATGATGGACACTGAGGGAACACTGGTCACTGATAAATCCGGGAAAATGCTTGCAACAGGAGCAAAAGCTTTTGGGCAGCACTCCCAAAAAACCGTGGGCCAGAGTCCAAGACTGGAAGGGCATTTGTAGATCTTGCTTCATGCCATTTATAATGTTAGGTTGCCTTTCTTCTTTTATATTTTTGTTTAAATGACTAATAATGTTAAGGTTTCAACCATTTTTAATGTTTAAGCTATTAAAAGGTGCTCTTTTCACTGTAGAGATGCTGTTGGTCCTGTCTATCCTGGCATACTCTGGCATTATTTCCCATTTTTGTAGCTAGAGCAATGCCCTCTCTGCTGTGAAAAGGCCATTATTAAACAATACCAAGTGGTTAAAACCCTTAATTTTCCATGTCATTAGACAAACAGCACTGGTGATAGCACCACATATTTCCATTCAGAAAGGGAAAATAATTTAATTTTCAGTGTCAAATCCTTCAGCACTGTGGCTATATTTTGAAGACCTACTTTCTAAGATATCAGATGGGAGAAACCAAAAGCTTGATCTCTTACTTTTTTGGCCTTTATTTTCCTGTAGAGGTTACTAAATCACACCTAGTCAAGGAATAATATACTAATGCATGTATCATAACTCATGTTCACTATGAAGGTCCTAGAAACACATTAGCTTAATCATGAAACCTCTGAGATAATTTACTTAACTGGAATAATTTCACAGGAAAGCCAATATAATTCAGAATGTAGTAAATGCATGGATAGAAATCAGATTTTCACTGAAACTATTTTTGTCCTCATCTGATTTGGGTGCGAAGTTATATGGTAGCCTCAGAGCAGCAAGGTTTATCTTAATTTGCAGGGATCCATACAGGTACATTTCTTTTCCTTTTCTCACATTAAATTCATTATGTGATGTTCAAAAGACTGATGCACACTAGAAAACCTTTAGGCATTTCTGTGTAACGGGGATGGTTTATTAAAAGGATAGGTTATTGCTTTGAACAATGACTTCAGTGTGTACGTTAAAATGTGAAATGTTTATCTGGTACTGGCCTGTATTGGCCAGAATCTGTACAACTAGACTTTTATTCATAAATGCATGCCTAAGCTGATAAACCACATTTATTTTCAGATCCTGTGTGGTCATCTGAGGGTATTTTGTAGCCCACAAAGATATAGGCTTGTGATTATTTTTTCAAGAATTTTCTAAGAAGTATTACCATAATTCCATTTGTGAGCTCATGATTTGAGAAGATATTTATTTTGTGTTAGAAAAAAAAATTGATGGTGTTTGAGAAATATCTAAAGATGTCTTAGTGTTCTCAATATATGGATGGGTGGAGGGGATTATTTTTTAGTTGGAAAAGAGCATAATTTAATAGACTTAGAAGCAGAACCAAGCCTCTTGGAAGACCCTGAAAAGGCAGAAGACACCAAGTGAGTCAGTAGCACCAAGTTCTCCTTCCTGCACTGCATCTTTGCTCGAGCCTGCAGACTTTGGCCAGGTGAGCAGTGCTGCTGAGGTGGAGCTCCAGGGAAGCAATACAGCAATAAGCTCCTTCCTCCGTGTTACACAACCGGAGAGACGTGGGCCGGGGGTGTAATCCCACCGATCTTCCTGTGAGTGAGGAGTTCTGCAAAATGCTGCTCCTAAGTGATCACTTCTTGCACAAAAAGGATTACAGAAGAGAACTGTGAGTGCCTCAGAAAACAAAGACGCAATTAAACCAGCGTTTTGTAGTTTTCAGTTAGGGTTATCTTTCAATGCAGGATGAACCATCATTTTTTTCCTGCTAATTATTTTCATTAGCTGTTTTAACTCTTCCTGAGAATTCTTAATAATTGCTTCAGAGCAGAATGTGTAAAACTGAAAATTATTTATGGCACTGATTAGAACTACAGAATACTAATATGGGTAGTCAGGAATAATTCACCATAGCAGGAAAAGCACTATTTAATTGTTTAATATAGAAGTTTAATTGTGCTTGCATACAATTATCATGTAAATATCACTGTGATCACTTTAAGAGGTTATTTCTAAGTGTGCCAAAATTCTGAAGCAATCTGAAAAGAATTAATTTTTTTCTAACCTCTCTTCACAAGTCTCTCAAGTGTACTATATGTTTTAACTTAAACCAAAATATAGCCAAAGGCAGACAGGAGTTCCAACAGTGACCAGTGTAATACTCACTGCTTTTAATTACTGTAACAATAAATCACACAGGAATGTCCTCCAGGTACTAAATGATTTTCTAAAAACATTTGAGAATATTTTTGAAATTCAATTAATTGAAGGCACCAGATAAAAGGTACACATTCTTAATGGCTATAAAATAACCCTAAGGGATGTAACTGAGCTCCAAGCTTAACTTCAAAGTGTGACAGAAATACTTACTGTATTACTTTAAAAGTATTCAGATCAATGAATCAGTTAAAATTACTTATACATTTACCAACCTTTTCATTTTCTTTCTGAATATCATAGAAAGAATTGCTCTCATTTCCCAGGACACAAAAAGCAGTTGAGACCTGTAAAAGAAATTGTAATTAAAGCCAGCCTTCAGTCAAAATTGGTATTATGAATTTTTGGTTGACACAAGATAAAGGGACCAGCGAAACATAAAAGTGGCTTGATAAAACATACATTTAGACATTTTATACTGAAAATTAACTGGTTTGTGGAGATATTTCAGGGTCTAGGATTAAATCTGTCCTTGTTAAAGCCAGTAAGCATTTTTCTATTGAATTCAACAGAACCAGTGTCACCCTGCAATCTGTATTGTGCACAGCAGTGTGTACCTGACTGGCTCTCCGATTATGGGCCAAATTGGTTCTCTTTTTTCCTGTTTGTTCCTGCTCCTTGGATTAATCACACTACCCTGAACACCCACATGGCTTTGCAAGGTGCTGAAGATCTCAAGCAGTCACAGCACGCCTTCAGCTTTTGCGGGTAGCACTCTGACGTAGGATGCCAGCTAATGCTCAGGAGGATCTAACTCCATGAGTAAATACCTTGATATTCGGCCTATAGTTCATGAGCATCTGAGGTTGTCTTAAAAGAAAAGTGTTTAAACCATCACAATTTTTTGATTCGCAAGGTGATTTTGCAATGCAGTGTGACTCAACAGCAGGAAAGTGTTAAGAAATATGAGGAGGCTGAACTGTTGATACCAGCCAATTTTTTTCAGCAGAGGTGCTCTGTTCTGCAGGAAGGCTCTTCCTTCTTCTCTGTCATCTCAATCAATAGCCACGCACCCGGCCTCGAAAATAGATCAGAGACCCACGGTCATCATACCATGGAGATAAGGGTTAACACCTAACCTTTGCAAGATGATTGCTTGTTATAAATACATGTCACAGTTAAACTGCACATGTATTATTCCTTAGTGCAGAAAGTTTAGAAATAAGTTTAGAAACCAGAACTATGCACGCATGTACATTCACACACATCTGTGTCTGTGCACTTGCTCGTACACACACAGAGGGAAATCATGCAGAGAAGTGTCTGTACTGTGTGAAAGGACTGTATTGCGTGAGAAGGCAATGAATAAGTAGAATGAAAGCATTCTACTAGAGACTAATTGCAATATTTTCCAATGGGTACTTATTTTCAATATTCACTGATAATTTTTTTAGTAGCATGTTAACATTTTCCCTATGATTAAAACACATTAAACTGAGACAATAAAAAAATGACAAAAGAGACAAATGTATCTTTATCCCTTCTGCTTTTCCTTGAGCATTCAAAATCATAAGCATCATAAGAATCTTTGAGCATTTAATATTGATATTAAATCATGACTGTATAGGTATTTTCTATAGGTCCACGCAGTAATTCTGCACCCTGCAAGTGTGAAGTGGGTGGGATGATCACTGAGCCTTGGAAACATCCACAGCAGATTGCAGTTGCAAAAATACAGTCACTGGCAATACGTGTGTTGTATAACAGTTATGTTTAAACTGTAATAAATATTATACAACACTAAAACCACCAATAAGACTCAAGTTTCATCAAAGAACTCTGTTTAATCAGAGTAATGAAATAGTAAAAACTATTTTAATTGTGGACTGTGGGCTGTAGAAGACAGTTAGACATGTTTATTTTGATGGGTCTGACTTGTGACAGACCCACATCCACCAAATTATCACCTGTGATTTGCAGCCAGGTTAAAGTCAGTTCTGCATAAAAAAGCCTGAACTTTCTGTTAAATGCTTGTTCCACCAATTACTCCAAACCATTGTTAAGAAGTATTTAGGAACTTTTCTTTTCTGGAGACTTTGCAGCCAAAAGATTATTTTCCAGAATAGTTAGGTTGTTTATCTGGAAAGGGTTGTTTGTCTAATCAGGAACACATGGATTTATGAGTATAAATATCTCCACAAAATCTGAGAAACTGTAGAGCGTTCCTGCATTTCTCCTTCTTCTCCCTCCTGTTTTGAAACTTAATAAATGTTTGAACACTTTCTTTCTTTTCTTTTTAAAGCTGTGGTGAAATGGTTGGAGTAATATAGAAGAGATGAAGTGAAAAACAAGTCAGAATATTGGCTTCAGATTAAAGCTGGGTAAACCTGGGATAACTTGTCTAGAAAGTAGAATCATTTCATTGTAAATACATGTCAAACAAGGTTAAATATGGTTCACAAAGGAAAGAGGTATGCTCATAAGTCTAATTTTCAGGTTTGCAAAAAGTCTCTGCAGACAAGATATGAAAGGTAGTCATGTTTGTTGCAAGGTGCTGTTTCCTCTGCATTGTATTTTCCACTTAACACTCCTCCTCCTCTCCCAAGCGTCTGATTTCATAGCAGGTAGAGCTCAGTCCTAAGGACACAGGCAGTGGGAGATGAGGGATTTCTGCAAAATCCTCATTAATGTTGAAGGAAGAGCCTGCTTTGGGAGGATGACTCAGTTTCCTGCCTTTGCCCATAACGAGAGGCAACTGTGGGAGGTGAAAGACAAAGAGCAGACACCTGCAGCCGCACGTGTCCCCAGAGAGTGTGTCCTGTTTGACATTTCAGGCCTTGCACAAGGCTCCCCATTGTGCTCTGTTCCTATGCCAGCCTATCTTTCCAGCTGGAAGCGGAGCAGAGTAGGACAAGAACTGCTTATCCAGGAACCAAGAAAATTTCAGTACCACGCTCAAACCCAGCATGGCTGGGGACATAGCAGAGCCAGGAGTGACACTGGTGGAGCTGGCTACTGCAGCTGCTGCACGTCACCTGGAGGAAACTTCACCTGAGGCGACACAATGGAGACAAAGGTCAGTGACAGCCCATGGCACTGCAGGCATTTCCAGATGCTCCAAGCTGCGAAAGTACGAAAAGGATGGCTATTGCCACTTTGGCCAGGTGGCCGTGCCAGCTGCTGGCTGCTCATGGTCAGCCAAATGAAGAAGTCTGAGTGGACAAGCGTGAGAAAATCTGTCCCTCCCATTACCAAAGTGCAGGCACCCTGGGACTTGTCCGGGCTTGAAAGTGGGAGCCGAGCTGGTCTCTTGCTTTTTTGCCCACTGTCACTTCTAGCTTTAACCAACTATTAAAACCTTGAGCAGCGAAATCTATTTTATGGCTCCCCGTGTGACTATTGTTGGCTTGCAATTTTTCATCGGGTTTTCTTACCCAAAGCCAGGTAGCCACCTTACACTGATGTGTACAGTAAGATCTCCTAACTCTGTCAGCTCCTGGGCCTCAGACGGTGCTTTCTAGGCTTGCCAAGCATTTGTGATGAGGACTTGCTGGAAACATCAATCCCAGCTGATTGCTCTTTCATGAAACTTAAAAGATTTGAAACAGAAAGCACAGTGGAGTAAAACCTGAGAGGATCTGAAAAAGAAAAAGCTATAGATAGATGCCGAAGACTCCATAAGTGTAAGTAGCACTTCCTAATCTGAGTTTTTCCTATTTAAAATATTTTATGTGAATTACACTGCTGGGAAAAGGCAGATGGAGGAACTGCAGTCGATCCTGAAAGCAGAGAGGGTCACAGGAAGACTGTGAGGGCAGCTTGTTCTTCTGGTCTGTGTTATGCTGGCCCTTGAGATATGTGTCCCTAAATAGCTTTTTTTTGAGCAAATTGAGAGTCATGTGATTGTAGTAGTTGACCTCTGTGTAGAAGGAGTAACAAAACCAAAGGCAATTTTTTTCCTGCCTACTTAATGAAATATATTTACTTTAAAGGATCCTAGCTTCAGTAATAACTGATAAGTGTATAAGGCTCTCTAACCCGTAACTTTTTCCTGGAATTACAAAGTGCTATGTCTTGCTAGCTAAACAATCCCCAGCATTGCTCACTGGCAGTTTAGAGAACTTAAACTCACTCAGATCAGCTTTGTGAAGGCACTTCAGAATTACCAAAAGAGACAGGCAGGACATTTATGAATTTATAAAAATACAGTCATTAAAACTGCAGTTCAGGAGCTCAGTCCCAATTCCCTTATCCTTTTATTTCTTTCTTTCATGGACCCATATGAGTTTCTTCTTGTCTTGCCTTGATTGCACTAAAAATCCGCATGAAACTCACTGAGAAACAGGATAATGATAATTTTTTTTTTTTTATTTTGAATGCCACTTTTCCTTTTTGCAGTTTTGTTATTTGCATAGAAGTGCACATGCCAAGGTAAATTTGTTGAATAATACAATTTACAATTGAACATTTTATAGATAGAACTAGGAAAAAGAAAGTCAGTTTTAACAATACAAATAAAGAAGGTTTCTTGTGTTACATATGAATCATGCAATTAGTGAATTCCAGTAAGGATAGTAATTGTTCATTACTTTAGATCTGGAAGCTATTTTGAAATGCTTTGGAAAGCTGAATGAGAAGAATATTGTTTATCTTCAAAATCAAGTTCAAAGAACTTACCTTCAAGCAAATGACGGCATTCCCAACTAGGGATGACACTACAGAGTAAATGCTAGAGGGAACTTAAAGCAGCCTAATATAGAACCTTGGCTGAAATAAAACTTTGAAGACGTTTCCCAGAAGATGATAAAAAGAAGGCTTATGGTAAAAAATAGCAAGACAGATGAAGTCCTAAGACATTCACACCAAACACTTCCTTCTTTTTTACATGTGCACTGCAGAACTATGTCCCAGTGCAGCTGAATCCCATCAAAGGTCCTGTGGAAGCCTAATATTTTTCTTTTCCTTGGAAGTAAAGGTTTGTGTTAGTATTATATAGATCTCTGTAAGTGGTACAGGTTCTGTGTGTGTAACCAATTTGGTTTTGTTTCTTCTACTGGATTTAACTTCATAGAGTTAGCAGTGGATGAAATGAGTAAAATTATGTGGCCTGTCCCAAAACACTTTCAAACACATAAATAACAGACTGGTTTTTGTACCATAATTTATCAGGATTCCATAGAAGGGCAGTTCTACAGGTAAGTAAAATGCCCAGAATTTTTCCTCACACTTTCAGGATTCTAGTGAAGACGAGCAGTTCTATTGGTAAATAAAATGCCCAAGATCTTATTTTATCAACCCACAAGATTTGTAACGATAAAACCCATCATATCTTAGGGCATAAGACAACTGATGAACTTGAGCTGGTTAAAGAGAGGGTTTTCCAGTCTTCCTCTGCAGCAGATGGTAGTAGTCAATGTTAGAAATAGGACACTTGATGGATATGCTGTAGTTCTGTTTCAGAATAGCCATTCCCATGTTTCTTCCAGATTCTGCTTTTCTTTCCCCTTTCTTGACTGCCAAGATTACCGAGGATATTTACCCCAACACAGGACTCATGGTCTCGTTTTTAAAACTTCCATTGAAGACAGATTTGTTTGGACTGCTGTTAACCAGTCTAGAGGAAATTGTCCTTCTGGCAGCAATATCTCTTTGGGGATCTGTCAGCGTTAATTCTTTCTTTAGCTGTTGAACCAAACCAGGAGTCAAAATACACATTTAGGAACCCAAGTAAGTTTTCCAGAGTTTCTGAGCAACAGCAGGTTCCACTCTGGTCAGTCACAGCTGATGTTCAGCATCTCTTTGACTAGGCCACTTTTTTGGAGAAAGCTCTTACATCTTTTATCTATTAAGGGATGGAACTAATTTCCTTATGCCGGCATTTGCAGAAAGGGATGCATAAGTGATGTTTAGGAAGGCAATTTCATTCAGAGATTTAACAATTATAAAAGTAAAGTAAGATTTGATCTTATCGTTTAATAAGTCAGTAGATATAGACAGTAGATAGAGAAGCAAAAAAACTATTGCAGTCTTCCCTGTTGCAGGTAAAACAGAGCAATTTGTGGCAAAAGATTCAGCTCTAAAGAAGCAGGATAGGAACCTGAACTCAAGTCTTCTGTGACTTTGATTGAACATGTGCCACTAATGTCCCTCAGTCAAAATATTCAGATTTCAGTTCCAAGGTGGAAACTCTACATTGTTTGTTTGTTTGTTTGTTTGTTTTTGTTTTTGTTTTTGTTTTTGTTTTTGTTTTTGTTTTTGTTTTTGTTTTTGTTTTTGTTTTTGTTTTTGTTTTTGTTTTTTTAGCATATTGGAAAACTTGAGAGTAAAGGTAGAACAGAACTGGTCCCTTCAGGGAGCTTTTCACTTAAATCCACATAAAAGCGGCCTGATTTTCAACAGTTGTATTGAGCACTCTGTAAGAATCTGTAGGATCTGAACAGGGACAGAAGAAAGGTAGACAGGAGAGCTGTGTGACAGAAGGGTTCTCTATTCTGAAATCCAGAAATAATTGAGGAATTACATATAAAGGAAATAGAAAGGAAAGACTATTTTTCATCTCAGTCTTCGAACACACTGATCTAAAATTTTAGAATGTAACTAATTTAAAAGCAATTTCAATGAATTAACCTTTTATGGAAATTCTCAGAAAATTTGAATCATTCCTTGAAAACATAGTCTGCCCTAAAATGAAAGAAACCTGCCCTAAGCTGAAAGAAACCTGCCCTAAACTGGAAGCAAACCTGGTTGCAGTTAGTAAAAACTGATATTGTTGCAAAAGCTTCAAAAATCAGAAATACCCAGTATGTAGACAGAAAAAAAATCCTTTTGAACCTGTGTTTAGTGGCAAATTAGATTAGGTTAATGATATGCACCTAACCAGAAGACCAAAAAACAGAAATCAGTTTTTTGTCTAACATTTGGTCCCTCTGTTGTTACATTCTCTAAATCTTTATTGTTTACCCAAATTCAGTGCTTCAGACAAAGATCTATTTGCACATTTCAGAGATAACAGAGAACTCCTAGAAGGGAGGTTAAGAAAACCTCTTGAATGCTCACTGCAATTTAGGTTTTATTTTGTTTATTTGTTTGTTTAATAAGTCCTAGTAGCATGGACTGTATCTGTACCAGTCTGGCAAATAGACCAGAGAAAAGAAACTTCGTACAGCTTTTCCTTGAACTCGTATTCTTTGATCCATGATTTGTATAAATAAGGTAGAGGCTTCCTCTCAACTGCTGACCCAGGCATTGTTATCTATCATTTCGTTATGTAGTCTGTGACCATTAGAGTTTAATTTCTGTAGACACAGATGTACCATTCTACAGATTCCAGTTTCTTTATGTAGAAAAGTTATTATTTCCTGGGTGACCTGTTTCTTTAATTTCCTTCTTGTATACTCTGTTATGTTCCAAATCTATGGATTGCATTACTGTGTGTGTAATTTTCACAATATTATTTCAACTTTTGCTAGTTTATTACTAGCTGTATTAAACTCCTTTTGCAAAAATCAAGAATGTTCTTTACTTTAAAATTGCAAGAGAAAAGAAAAGCCTTTGAATAACTTTAAATGTGAATATAGAATTAAATGTGAATAATTGTTCTTCGGAAATTCTCATTAGCAATACCTAATATCAAATGGCATCTGTATTTTATAAAATTTCAGCACTAAGATTATTTGGCTCCTAAAAATCTGTCTGAGGACTATGACAGACATATGGTCCTTTTTGGGCAGGAGAACATTCAGTTCCAATACTGGATTATAGCTTATGATCTTGCCCAGAGCTGCTACCACCCAAAGCAGAAAGTTGTTCAATGACATTTCGATGAGCTATTCCACAGAGTTTTTGGCACTAATTCTCTGTTCATTGGGTGACATGAACAGTTCCCACACCGGCTCTGTCCATTATGATAGGAAGAACACATTCCACCTTGTGCAGCTGAGGGTTATTTTGCCAGTGTAGATTGCCTCCTTTGGCAGTCGAAACAGACTCTGCAACCAAGACTTCCTTTTCATCAGGTTCTGTGGATTCCTGACAATCTTGAAGAACCATCAGACTAACCTTCTCTTGTTTGCCACCCCCTTCCTCGTCAGCAGTATTTGTCCTTTCTTTGGAAGTCATTATTCTGAGACTCTTGCTGTCATTTGAACAGACTGCTTTGGAAACTGTTCTCTGGGCCTCCTGGATTCACCTTCTCTGGGAACAGATCTGGAGCACTTTTATTGCATGATTGCTTCAGACTATTTTGGGTGAATTTCTTTTCTCTCCCAATGAGATGTCTTGTGGGGCCTTTTAAGAGGTGGTTGCTAAAATATGTATGAACATACACATTCTGTTTGAGGAGTACGGCTTTATACTCAAACAAATATTTGGAATATTACAGAAAATAAATTTTCTAATTACATAATGAAGATATTTGCATTCTTTATGGCTGTCTTGCCGCTCATTGCTCTATTAGCTTAATGTGAAGGATTTTATTTATTTATATACCTGTTTCAGACTATGGTAAAGACATGACTTGTGGGGTTTTCGAGATAAGAAAGGTAAGAGAAATTCTTGAAAAAGGAGGTGCCTGCTAACCGTCTTTTCATTACCTCCTATTTCCTATTCTACATCCATTTCTGCTTCCATAACTAGAGGTTCTTTGGGCCAGATAGTTGGGTTTAGACATTTTGTTTTGAAGAAGGTGGTCACAAGCTTGTTTTGGATAGACAAGGCTTCTTTGGAGTCATTTCTACTCCCTGTGTCCTGACCACGGAACTGTAATTTAGCTACTAAGAATAAGCAGTGATTGTTTACAGATGGACTTTGAAAATGAGGAGGAGATTATGAGAGACTGAATTAGTTGCAAATAATTATTTCCATAGAAAAGTGGTTCTGTGGTTCTGTGAAAAGGACTTACAGTCATCTCAGTGAGTTACTAATTTGTTTACCTTCAAGTAAAATCATCTCTCTAGAGCCAGCCAATTTTTATACTGAGGTGTAGAAGAGCTGTCCTATGTGGCAAGGTGATGGATAACTTCATTATACAACTTAAGAAGCTCTTCTTCCCTTTCTTGTACCTTTTCACACTCTTGTTAATCACCTCATCCTGGTTAAACCAACTGACTACTTCAGCATTAAAAGTATGCAAAATTAACATTTTACTGCACCAGGGCCAGATAAAGGCAGTCTTTTCCATCTGGAAAACAGACAGCCTCGTTTAAATGATTCTGGCTTCTCTGCCTAATGTGTAGTCTAGCTGATGCCATTTCCAATCAAGGCATTGAGTCATGTGCTCAACTTCCATGCCTTCTCCATCTTTTTTCATGATAAGAATATAGTGCAAGGATGGTTGGTCTGGGCTGTCCCTGTCTTCAGTAATGGCAGATATTGACTGCTGAGTGTTTATGAACAGAAGAGGTTACAGAGATTTACAACTTCCAGCAGTCTGTGGTTCAGGAACTTTCTGTGTCCAAGATGATGAAGTTCTGGTTCCTGTCACTGGGCCTGATCCTGATCTGTGGGCTGACACCCTGCCCAGCCTCAGCCCATCCCAAGGGAAGTGCCCTGAAAGTTCCCACTTCTCCATTGTATCTAACGTGACATGACTTGGATGTTTCTTTCACCTTGCTATGTAAATTTTCCATCTTTTTGAGATGGAGGGCAGAATCAGAGCTGGACATGGCATTCAGCATATTGGTTCACCTTGGATTTACACAGTGACATACCAAGATTTTTGAATTTTTTTTTTTTTATTTCTTGAAACTGTTTTATAATCATGATTTTAGTTTGTAGTTTCATAAAATTGGGTGAAAGTTGTTTCATCCCTGGGGCCTACGTCATGTACAACCCTTTTACAGAAATTGCTGCTGTTTTCAATAAAAAAATGTATCTGTTTGAGAGATTGTTCCCCACCACTAAGAACATCAGGCTTTTCAGTTTTTTAGGCTTCATAAGAGTAAGGATTTGTATCTGTAAGACCTGATCTGCCCTTCCTTTAGATATTGAGATGGATTTTCCTATTTCAAGACTGGGTAAAATTCACTGCTGCACTTTGTCTGTGTAAGCAATGCTTGCCATCTCTCCTTAGATCCTGGGATTCTCTTATCAAACAGCAAGAACAGTACTGAAGCACTATTTAATGATGGTTATTAAAGGACTCGTTTTCTTGTTACTTTTCAATTGAAACATTTTTTCCTCAAAGCTTTTGCATGAACACAGTTGGAAAAAAACCAATATGACATCACATTTTGTCACCATCAATCATTTGCTATGCAAATTGAGATGCCTACAGGACTTCAGAGTTCAAGGCCTGCCTGCACATGGGGCTTGTACTAACAATGAAAGATTTACTTTCAGGGGAAGATCAATTACAAATGAAAGTATAAAAGGTTATAGGTAGAGAAAGAAAAAGGAGCAAATGTTGATCACAAAAGGGAAACAAAGGGAATAACGATCAC
The DNA here is from genome assembly GCA_013397815.1 of Aleadryas rufinucha. NCBI lineage: Eukaryota > Metazoa > Chordata > Aves > Passeriformes > Aleadryas > Aleadryas rufinucha. The sequence continues at coordinate 70,322 of VZTH01006153.1, forward strand.
ATCTGGTAAAATAGTTTTCTGAAATACATATATTAGGAAAATATGCTTTAAATTTTTTGTCCTGAAACTTGTGCTCACTTTTAAAATACTGAGCAGCTTTGAAAATTAAGTGTTTTACAAATAAATATAAAGACCATAAGTTGAGATCAAAGGTTTGTTTCAGAGAGGTTTACAGAGGACGCCTATGCTAAAATATAGCACCAGGGAAGAAATACAGTGATATTGTCCCAGGCTACAACCATTCACAGATCAGGATCTTTGATAAAGGTTTAGTGGGCTCTAATTTTTTTTTTCCTTTGCATTAATTCCTGATTCCTTTTTGACTTGCTCTGTGTTTCAGCAATCCTGTGGCAAGGAGTTCCAACACTTGTGTGCTCACTGATTGAAGTATTATCTTTTGCTTGTTTTGAACTTGCCACATGCTGATTTCATGCTGTGATTCTTGCCTGCTGGCATTCACTCGAAAAGTACACTCAGGATCTAGTAACAAAAGAATGGAGACTACTGTATCAGGACAAATCAGGATGGTAATATATTTCCCATTAAGACAACACAGGCTAGATTGATGTCATGCTAAATCAAAGTCTCAAAGCTGCCACACTTTCCAAAAGACAGAAAATGCCATTCCTCTTTCTGTTGCAGTGGTGTCCAGTGATCTTACCTAAATCTGTCTCTGAAAGGATTTTCCAGCTCCTTTGAAGCCACTGGCAGAGTTGGGTTAAAGATAGGCTTTGTGTGCAACAATAAAATAGTCTTTAAGTGCACAAATATAGATTGAATATAGAAGACACTGCTCATTACCAATATGACTGAGTGGCAAATTGAGAGGGAAAATTCTCAGGCATAAAATTACCTCTTATTTTCCTGGATGCTTGTGCTACCATTGAGGAGGCTGTATTTACAGGCATGTTCCTTCACTCTGCTCTGCTGTTACGAGGGACTTGATAATCACAATAAATTCTGACCAGGCTTCTGACCATGTAGAGCTTTTAAGGGAAAAACCCCTCACTCCTGATATTCAACTCACAAGAAGGCTGGGGACTAAGAATTTGAAATACCATTTTTCAAGAAACAGATGTCTCTATAAGCAATGAAGGACACCAAACCATATCCAAAATCATGCTTGAAAAATAAAAATGAGAAATGTTATGAGACATAGTAGGTTTTGAAAAGATGTCTGCGCTCAGATCCTTGATGGCAACACTAAGTTAAGTTCCCTTTTGGAAAAATAACTTTCCACTTTTCTGATAATTAATTGGGAAGAATTATTTGATAAGGTGTGATAAGCAGTAAAAGCCAGATGAATTAAGGGCAACCTATATCAGGGTCTTGGGAAAAACCCAAGAAATCATATATAAGAGTACTGTGCTACTTACTGCCTAAGCAGCTTGTTCACGGCACTGGCCACTCTCTATCAGTGAAAGCTGTAAGGATAACCTTCTTGAGGGTAATTGTCTATTCTAATTTTAGTCAGACAATGGTGGGTAATGCACTGAAGAATGATGTTTTCTATCCTTAAGGAATTTTTACTCTATGGACATGTCCTTAGAGTCCCTGCTGGCCTTCATCTGCTTTCAGCACAGTACATGTCTCCTGTAGGTTTTCAGTCATATTTTCCACATGGACCTCTTAGGATACTGCTAGATCATGTTAAATGTCACTTTGTGCCATCTTCAGGCAACTGAATGCCCCTCTTCTATCCTGTTCATTTTTGATCTGTGGGGTTCAACTGTATCTATCACAGTAAATTCTTCTGCTTCCCTTCACGCAAGGAAATGGTGAAATTCCTTTTCTAGGTTGTTAATGTTCCTTCAGTTTTATTGGTTGTTGTTTTTTTCTCAATGAAGAGATGAATCAGAGTTCACAGTTTGCTCCTGCCATTGCATGCATTATTTTATTGGTCTCTTACATGTTTCCTTTCCAAAGGAAAGACTCCTGATTCTTAAAAACCCTCATTTCATGAAAATCTAATATTTTACTAGCATTTACATTCTCTGAACACCTTTCACTTCCACTTTATTATTTGTTTTTAGTGAGGTGGTCAGACTCAAGCACAATATTCAAAATGAAAGTGCACAACTGGTTCTCAGTAACATGTATTAATTTGTGGTGTGCTGGTGTCCACAAGCTTCCAGGCTGCATAAGGTTTCTTTGGGCTGCATGCTGTGCAAATATGGAGGAGCTCTTGTTTGGAAGATCTTCCAATGAAAGTTTAAACCAGATGTTAAAAAGGTGAATAAATTACAGAAATGAGAAAGGGAATAAAATGATTTATGAGCAGTAAATGCAAGCCCAACTAAGCTAATTGATGGCACTGTATAATTTTCGGGAATTATTTAAACCCAATCGTTAAATGCATTTTACAATTTAGTCCCCCAAATAGTTAACAATTACATTAACGGAGATGCCAACAGTGACTCAATGTCTCCTGTGCCCGACTCCCAAAAGATTCCCATTCACTTAGAGCTCATGAAGGTGTATCGTCAGCTCAAATCATACTGAATGTTTTACCTCCCACTGTACATTAACATGCCTTTGTTAACACCGAGTTTTAACTGCAGTCAGGCAGCACAGTTGTCTATCTTTTAAAGTGCCTCTGGAATTCCACACAGTTCTTCCTGGTTTTCAGTAACCTAAATTATTTTGACATCTGTGAATATGCCACCTTGGACTTCACCTTTTCCCAAATAATTAATAGACACATTAATTAATCATTTCCCTGCATTTTTAAAAGAGTTCCAATATTAGCTCTATTGTTTATGTGAGGAACACAGTACAGGAAAAAGCACAAAGCCAAATTGGTAACCTGTTTCCCTGGTTATTGCCTGTAAAAATGACCATTAGCTTATATTTTTGAAATTAGAAATTATTGCTAAACAAAATCTAAAGGTAATTCCTTACTCTAGACTTGCCTTAAATAGAAGGAAGTCACAGTCCCTGGTTATTCTGTGCCAAAGGAGGATATTAATGCCAAAATGAAAATGTCTTCAAAGAGAAAATGCTGATTGTACCTCTTCTGTTTGAAATGAAATGTATCTGCAGGTCTCAAATGCAGAAATATGTCTTAGAAAAACAGTGTCTCAGATAGAAAAGACAATTCAGCACACAGGTGAAAAACAGTGTCTTAAATTTCACCTAGATCTCATAACCGATTGACAAGAGCAGGGAGAGCATTTAATAATAAAGCTCCAATAAGTGCTTTGTCATTCCGAGAATAAATTTAAAGATGTGGTTACAGATGGATCTCACTGCAGTATTCTGATTTAGAAATGCCAGGTTTAGCTCTGGACTAATAGTAATAGTAAAAGTAGTAACAGTAAATCCAGAGGTAAAATGGTTGCATCTTAGGAAAATATAGCTTTTAAGAAAAGGAATCTGGTCAAAGTATCTTTTTTTGCATATTCAAATAGCAGAGAATCTCTATTTTTGAAGTAGCCTTCTGATGCAAAAGATGGTGCTCTAAATTACCTTGTGGGACTATTTGTAATTGCTGTGGTTTTCAAAAGCTTGAAGTTTATGAATTCCTATGGAAAGTATCAGAGATTAGGCAATTTTTAAAAATCCACAAAGCGTCTGTTTGCATATTCATGTGTTGAAATAATGGTAGTGTCATATTAATTTCTGCATTTTTGGTTCCGTTTCTAAATTATTTACAAGCTTTTAAAATTCTACCTTGGACACTTTAGTAGATTGTGGGACAGTGATTGAAGACTTCTTTTTGCCATGACAGATAATTTCAGTTTATGAGAGTAAACAAAAGTGAGTAAAACTGGGAAAATTATCTCTGAACAGATTAAAGATTAATTAATGGGTTTTCTGTGGAAAGGAGATAGAAGTCACTTTTTAGGTAATCCATTCTTGTTTTTTTAGGAATGAAAATGACTTTCTTACACACCACACCCATCTAGAAAGACAAAGATTCAGATGGCTATATTACAGTTGGCACATCAGTAACTATCAGTAACTTTCATCAGTTCTAATGCCTGCATTTTGTTTTCTGCCCTGGAAGTGTTCCCAGGTACAAACAACACTTTACACAGCTTTGTTGGTGGCAGCTGGTATTCTTTCAGTTCTGAATTTCATATTACTAAAAAGACCCTGGGAGAAACTTAGGGAACAGCAAAAATAATCCAGATGGAAACAGTGGGAGACAAAATTGGTTTGCGGGGACAGAGTACAAAAGTGAGGCATACACACCTTTGTCAAGAGGTGACTGCAGAGGAAAGGTGGTAGAAAACAGAGAGCAGTATACTAACAGAATATAGTGGCTGAAGGTTTTTCAGCTTCAGGAAATCCAAATGGTTTAAGAAGATACAATTATAAGTAACAAAATGAAAGTGAGGGAAAAAAAACCCCAGGTATATGAAGAGTTTAGCTTGTGAAGCTATTTAGCAATTAAAAGTTTAAGTTAGGAGAGGATTCCTTCTAAGAAAAGCTGTGGTACGTGTGCTGGTGGAGACTGTGGATGGGGTTCAGCTCCAGATTCAGCCAGCTAGCAAAAGTGTGTATTGATAGTGGAGATGCTCTCGTGTGAGTGGGAGTCTAAGTCTTGTCAGAATCAATGGGGCTCTGGGACTTGTTTGTTTGACTGTATGTGGGCATCCACTGTCATTTAAGTTGCCATCCAAAAGATCTGACAGATCTAGCACAGGTTGTAGGGAGACTTATGCCCCACTGGACTGGGAAGGTTTCCACAGCTGGAACCTGCTCTGGGGCTCCGTGTGCTACCAGCTGTGTTTGCAAATCCTCCTTCGATTTAGTGGAAGCTGAGCCTCCCCCTCACCCAGCTTATGTGCAGACATCTGCTCTAAACACCTAAAGTGATGCTTCAGAGTCCAGAGCTGAACCCTGCCTTAGCTGTGTTTTTCATTTAATCTTCCTATGACAAGGTAATTTCTGTAGTTAAATCATAAAGTCATCTACAGATTATAAAATAACCTCAGCTACAAAGGATGTGGAAATTAATTCTGATGTGTAATTAAAATGTGTTGTCTTTTGTCTAACAATGATCTTAGGATAACATGATAACATTTCAGTGATTAACTGAATGAGATTTTTACAGTTTTGAAAATTATTTGCATCTTTCCAACTTCTTCTGTGAAATCTTTCGGGATAGTAAAAAATCTAAGCAAAGGTATTCCAAATCCTTTCCTATTATCATCTCTGTTTATTTTGGTAATGTCGCAAGTTCCATAATTCTAAATACCTTAATTATTTAGCATTATCTGAATAATATGTAATAAAAAGAGACAAATCATCATGTTTTTTTCAGTAGTAAGTGCATCATACCTGAGTAAATGACCTGACTTTTCCATTAGAGATGACATGGCATGCTTAGAGTACTCACACTCAAAAGAGATGAAGACTTATTTTTAACAGTTTGATGAACATTTAAATACAGAAATGCTTCAGCATATCTTTCCAATAGCTTTTCTCTTTTTGTATCTAGTTCACATTATAAATAGGTAGCACATGATTTTTACTTTTAAAATATTCTAATATTTTAAGAATCAAAATGCAAGCGTGTGTCTCAGAATTTAGTACATGCAATGTTTAAGTCAAATGACCTTTCACTGTCACCAGCTTCCATGGGAAAATAAAGTTTGGCTAAAATTTTGAGGACAGATGGGAAGGAAAAACAACAGTAAAACTGCTCGCTTATTTTCAAGTTAATTTTAGTGAAATATGATTTTATATTATTTATTTATTTATTTATTTATATTTTACCATCTAACTGACATGCAATGAAGTCAACTATTTTCTCTTGGGAGTAAATCCCTTTGTCTAACACTTGAACAGCCGCTCCATAACAACACATTATCAGGAAAAGCTGGGCTTAACAGCTCAGCCTTAGTGGCTGGTCATAAAACCACACTTCAGAAAGATGACAGAACCAAGATAAACTATAACTCACAATGTAAAAACAAACCGAAACGCTCAAGCCTTAAAACAAAATGTTTTATTGTCCAAAGCTGAAAGAATTGACAAGTTAATATTCTGTATTGTGCTTTGCTCCTGCTTTTATCTTCAATAAAGGATGGCAGTGTTACAAAGTTCTGGAAGAGGTTGAGTGCTGTCACTTTTATCAGGTGTGGTATCAGCATTTTTCTTCAGTGGTTTTGGAACAATGTTTGCTGCTCCACCTGAGCTTAGGAAGTACATTGACTGCTTGCTTTGTACCAGCATTTGGTTCTTGCATTGAAATTTGAGGTAGCACTGAGGAAACCAATTCAACACTCAGGAGACAGGGAAATCCCTATTTGGGCGGTATAATGAAAATGGTAGTTGCCTTTGAATGTATTTTGTTATTGGTTTGCCCTCTTTGTGAGTGTATTTCCAACCACTGAATCATTATGTAGGTTGAAATCCTTTATCATGCAGTTGCACAGAACGGTTTGTTGAGACTGGAAAATGAAGGACTATAACCTAGTTGTTGAATAATAAGCTGGCATTTTCTCATGTTTGGCTCTCAGGTGGGTAACCCTCTGTCTGAAGCTCTCCTCTAAGTTGCATTTAATATTACTATTTTATGTTTAACTTGTTTAACACTTAAAGGTATTAAAGAGAAAAAGTCTTATGTTAAATAAGAAAGTAACAAACTCTGGCTGTGTAACAGCTGTCGACAAAGCAACCTTGTGAAGGAGGAATTACATGAATGTCTTAGCTATGTATAGTAGCTGGGGATATATGACCTGGTTTTTTTTGTAATTAGGTAGCTGTCTTACTTCAGCACATGTACAGTACATGTCAGGGTTTGTTTTGTGTGGGGATCTTTGCTGCTGATTTCACATGACAACAAGATTATGCAGCTTAGTGCACAGCAGAAACATAAAGAAAAGGACTTTGGTTTTTCTTTTTTGATCTCTAAGTTAGCAGAACTTGTCAGATTAATCTGAATGAAAGACATTGTGATATATATTTCAGGAATATAAATAAATGTTGAGTATCTGTGGATACTTGTGGAAAATTCCTTACAGAGCAACCTGTAATTATTGAATCATTGAATAATTTGGTGTAAGTAATTTACTGTCACATTCTCTTACATTCATATATGGAGCCAGGAAGACAGCTCTGTTTCTGCATCCTAGGTAGCAAAAAATAAATTTAAAGATACTGGGTCAATATATATGATGTATATGGTACTGGACTGATATATTTGTGATGCTAATGCTTCTTAAAAGAGGAGATATGAGCAGAAGCGATCAGCCAAATAAATTTGTATTTTGTGCCAATGCACTAAAGAAATCTCTAATGACTCAGTTTAAAAAAAAAAAAAACCAGTAAGAGTGCTTGTTTTACAGTGATTGTACCTATTAGGGGAACATAGTAGATTCGATTGGAAATAGGATACCCAAAGTACTTGTGTATTTAAGTTTAAGGACAGGCTTGTGATATGATGACTCCCCAAAGTCTTCATCGTGGTAAGTAGTTGAACAAATAACAGAACGAGTGGGATGCCAGGGGTTAAGCAGCCTTTCAACTCCAAGATATGCTGCAAGTGAGAACAGGGGAAGCACTGACGAAGGCGGGGGCTGGGGGGAATAAAGTGCACTGGTAATTTAACGCTTCCTTTGATAGAACAGTGTTCTCTTATTGATCAAAAAGTTACAGATTTATTGGAGAGACTCAGATGGACTTTTGGTGTACTATATAGCAAGAACCCATTCAAAATTTTTTGCTTTTTATACCATGTATGCTCAGTCTTAGATCTAGTACTCTACCAATTATTACTGAAGTCAGGATATTTCAGGTAAGTAAGAATACAATTCAGTTTTCATTGTTCCTAAAAGATCCATTAAAAAAATAGCAAAACAATTCTGAGCATTTTCCACATAGAATTTAAGATTTGAAAGCATAAAATGAGATACAACAATTGCAGTGGGAAACAGAGTAGAAAAGGAAGCTTAGTTCCTTCAATCAATAGTCTTTTCTGTACCTTTTGTGCATGCTTCAGTAGTTCTTCCATCCTTCTGTATTAAGCCACTTTGTAGGATTAGGACAGATGAGTGATTATAGCTAAAATCTAAACCCCACTGGGATTAGGTCAAAACTTTCCTAATCTCTTCCTACTCCTTCAGTGACAACATTTTGTGTGTTTTTCCTTGAAATAGCCCAATGTGGGGATCTCAGTCCTGTATGCCACAAGTGTACTGCAGGCTTTGTAGGACCCACCTCAGCATATTGTACCCAATTATGCCCCATTCTGTGCTTATTCTCAATGGAATTTCAATAGGATTACAGTCACTCTACAACTCGGAAATATCTAAATTTTTGTTGAGCACTGGCCTTCAAGTCAAGAAAGCTGCAAACTCCTGTTAGAAGGACATAGTTTAGTACTGGGATAGAGTTCGTGTTTTGGGTTTTTTTTTTCCAGAGCCAGAGTAGCCAGAGTAGCCAGAGTAATGTGCAAAGGTCTTCACGCAAATGAAAAACAATCTACACAGGAGCACTTCCCAAAGGTGAGCACAAAGGGAACGTATTGCAGCATGTATTTGGTGAGTCATAGGAACACTGGTCACACTCTTGTGTGTGTGCAGCAACACGTCTTCCTCTATGGATAATTCCACTGATTTCAAATAAGTAATTATGTTTATTAATATAATTATGTTAGCACAAGAGCTCTCTCTAGTGGAGCCAATGATACTTTACTATTTCTGTTGCTCACATACTGAAAAATAGTAGAAATGTTTAATCCTAATGTGTCCCAAATACAGCTAATGTCAGAGTGGCATTACAGCCACACAGCATATAAGGAATGCTGTGTTTATGAAATACTTCAGAAACATAATTCACAAAAAGTGCTGGAATGAAGTCTTTGCCACTCACCGGCATCACTGCCCTCAGCAGAGCTTGAATTTTTTTGAAGGTCTCAATAAGCCTGTTCAAGAAGAACATGAGATTGTTCCTGAATGTCTAATTGTGTTTGTCAGTTCTCGTTTTCCACTTTTATTTTCTGAGATACGGTGACTCGAACTAGAAAAATTGCAGAATGTATTGATGCTATGTCTGTTCCATAAGGGGACTATGACACTGTGTTACAATTTGGTTTTGATCTGTCTCTCATCCTTCTTAAAGAGCAGACCAAGCCCCACTGGCAACTTCCAAGAAAACATTTTAGTAGGTAGAAAGGTTCAGGAGACAAGTGGTCCTTCCAAACACCATTTTCCATCAGCCCTATAGCTGGCTTTTATATCCAGAAGGAAGCAGACACTGAGAGAAAAATCTTAGAGATGTGTCCAACATAATAGCTCATTTTACATTAATCAAATGTGGGTTCTGTTGGCTTCCTGAATAATTTTGCACCTACTGGTAGTGAGTAAGGGGACAGAAAAATTTATGATACTGCTTTTGGAGAAAGCAAGAATCAATTTACCCTGCATGTTTTTATTTTTTTTTTTTTTTTTTTTAAAATATAAGCAGTTCTAAAATAATAAATTGGAAATTGGGATGTTGCTGGACTGGAGAGGGAATTTTTTAACCAACATGAAGGGCAAAAATTGCCAATCCAGGCGGAAAGAAAAAGCTTTCATAAGAAGATATATCCTTTCTGTCTAAAATTTTACTAGCTATCTCAGGAATCTCTGGACAAAAGTGAGATATTCTAGGTCTAGAACCAGCAGGACAGGTAGGAAAACAGAGACCTGAGTGGTCAGCTGAAGCTTCCTTGAAGTGCTTCTATTGTTCTTCATGCATTGTGTAAGCAAAGGAACAAAGTGAGCCAGAGGCTGATTTCACAGAACTACAGGAAAATAATTTTTCTACCACTGCATGCTTATAAAAACAAAGGTAAAAAACTTGTGTGTGTGTATACACGAATATATACACACGGTGAACCACAGTCCCATCAAAGCAGTTCCTCTGACAGTATCTGCCTTAGTGAACAGACAGGACAGAAACACTCCAGTGCAATACAAGACAGTAAAAGCAATCTCCCAAATAAAGCATCTCCACTAAGGGTTTCCAAGTCACTGGCCTGCCTATGATGATGGTGGACCAAGACTTGAGAAACTGCTCCAGCAACCTCAGTAAAAGCAGCCATTTCATGACTTCTGTGGCTGTAAAAGTCCCACTATACCCATCCATTCTTGGATTACACTGTAATGATTCATACTTATACCTCCTGAATATACTGAAGAAAGATCAACTAAATGATGAATGCTTTAGCCCATGCATTCTGACCCTAACCTGGAGTTATACAGCCTGGAGGAAGAGAGCTAGCTAGGAAGAATAAAAGAAATCACTGACTGAGATAGGCATGAAAGAGGAGGTGCTCCTCTGTATTTGGTAGGATGTTTTGGGTAGTATTAATTCTGTTTTAGTGCAAAACACGCACTGCATGAAGTAAGCAATCTAATGCTGTCCTTTGTCAGCCTATTCTTTTACCGTTTATTCTTATACATTGACAGGCTTTTGTAAAAGAGGCTGGAGACGCAGGCAGGATGGATTTTGGGACTTACAAGGAGATCTCTCAATTCAGTATGTTCACTGAATTCCTTTTGTTACTTTCAAATTTGGTTTCAGTCTGAATTGGACTACAAAGATATCTGAAATCCCTTCCGGTCTTTTATTTCCATGGAATAGCTCAAAAAAGTTTCCCAGTTTTCATGGNTAAAGGAGATTTCAGATTCTGATGTGTAGATCTCAGTTAGATACATAGATATAGTTATTTTCCCCCTGGATTTTAAAAAATGCCTTATGAACTCCCAAAGAAACAAATTAGTTCTGCTATGGAAACTACGTTGCTTGGCTTGGAAATCAGTTAAACTGACTGGTAAAAATAGCACGTTTTTCTGATGGTAAAGGGGGAGGTGCCCCCAGGTTTAATGTAATGGCCAGTGTTGTTTTAACAAATTAATTTATGCTAGTGAGTAGTGAGACGATAACATCTGTAGCAGAGAGTTATTCAGATTAGCTACTATCAGGAAAGATTATGAAAAACTAAGTAAGCTGTGAGCTGTGGAGCAATTGAGGAAGCTGAGGTAAACCACAGTGGGAGGAATCAGAGAGCTCTTATAGCCTGGCTACTCCATTGTCTTCCTTTCAGATCAGGCAAAGAAGTGTAGACCTGCCTTAGATATAAATCTAAGTGGGAGCAGTTAAAAACAGTTCCTCTGAAGCAAAAAGGAGATGTCTAAGGAGGCCACTGCTGAGGGCATAAAACACAGAAGTCTGGGGGGTTTTCTGTTGGCTTTGTGGTCTACATGGTGCCACCAGAAGAACTGACAGATATTTCATGAAGGATTAGCAGCCTGGAAACCAATACTAAATGTAAGCAACTATGCTTTATTCTTAAAAGAGGTCCATGTTTGTTTCTTCTTTTTTTTTTTTTTTTTTAAATTATTTTAGATAGCAAAATATGGATCCAGCTTTCTAGGCAGTAGCCTGGTTGAACCTCATGTAGTTTCAGAGAATTGAGGAGCTAGTGGTCCAACTCTCCCCTTTTCCCCAGAAATCAAATCTTTTCAAAGACAGGCATGTATTTCTATCTGTCATGGCTTCTTCCACATCTTCCTCATGTGCCTGGCCTGTGATGTGGCTTGGGCTGAAGAAACCATCTAAGTACAACCAGTAATTTTTCTGAGGAGCCTGTTTGATGAAGAATTCCTGGGGAGTCTCTGAAAGTCTCAGTGTCTGCAAAAGAGCATATATTTCCCTCCTTCTTCTTCCTGCCTGCTCCATGCTACACTTAATGATCTTTATAACTTTGAGTGTTTGCTTTTTATGATTTGTCTGTTCCTTAAAATCTCCTTCAGTAGGAATCATCCTTCTTGAATATCATCAGAGGCAAATGGGATGGCATTCATGCAAGCATCTGCACTCCTCATCTCTGGCTTCTTTTAGAGGAGAGAAATGTGCACCTCTAAGGGCTCAGATCACGTCCTTTTAAAAATGATATGTAAAGTAGGTCATGTGAATTCTGACTTAAAATGCCTATTTTATGCCCAGTTTGAGTAGGAATAGAAAAGTGAAAGGACAGTCTGCTGCTGCTTCTGCCTTCATGACCAAGGCAAGAGTTTTCTTTCCTTCTTTATGTGACAGCACAACCTGACGCAAAGGTGTTACAAAGAATCTAATAAAAAGCACTTTGGAGACCTGAAGAAATGCAACTGAGAGACTGATCTGGCTTGCAGCAGTATTGTTACTGGTGAGGAGGAGAAGAGCATGGCCTGACTGCCCATCCTGTTTGATTTTGGCAGGGCTGGCAGGTGGGAGGTTGCAGTTTTCCTCTAAGACTGAACAGAGTGAACACGGCCATCACCTGAGTCTGAAACTTTAGCTGTTGAAATGGTTACTTTTACACCTTTACTTCCTCAAATAGGTGCTCACTTCAGCTTTAAATTTGCATGTTGGCATTTGAAGAAGAGTAAGCTTCCTTCATGCCTGCCTTCTTTTATTCCCTTTCTTATTCGATTTGTGCAATACAGAGCCAGGAACCCTGACAACGACAGGTAATTTTCAATTTCTGGATTGAACAGTTAGTGTCTCAAGTGTTTTATTCATGGGCATCACATGCAAAAAGTGAGTAGTTTTTTCTGTTGTGGAAAAGTAATGTTATGTTCAGAACTGCCAGAGTTACTTGAATTTGACTTAGCTGTGTTTTCACGTGAACCTAGAAATAAATGGAAAGTTGAAAAAAGCAGCTACATGTTAAATACATAGTATACCTGTAGTTTTAATTCTTTTAGGTCAAAAAATATTCAAATGCATTCACAGTATTTTTGATTGAAAGAATTTGTAATTGGATTTCCAAACATGCTGCTTTCATCTTGGGCAGTACAATATGCACTTTGATAATAACATGGCAATGTCATTAGAAAGAAGTCCATTTACTAGTTTAGGCATAAAATGAGATACAGAAGAAGACAATAAAATGCTTTCTAACATAATGCACCTTATTTTTTATTGTATTCAATAGAAGCATGATGAATAAGTAATCTTATGAGTGCATCAGAAGTACACTTTGGTCTCTTAGAGGTGTTGAGATTTCACTGCTATTGAGATTATTCATAATAACACTTTAATTTCTAATAAAGTGCATAGAACTTTATAATGGATCAAAATATGTGCCCACAAGGTGCTTAGATCATCATGCTGGAAGAGGTAAACTTCCACACTTTAGAAGTAATCCAAGAAAGAAAATTAAATGAAGATGAAAAGTAACATCTTCAAAATTACATCTTTTTTAAAAGATAAAGCCCAAAAATTAAAATTTCCTTATTTCCACTTATTCACACACTTTTACCTGCAGTTGAGCCATATATCTATAAGCCGTTCTGGGCATAAGCTACACTTCCCCCTATATTTAATGGTATCTCATGCAAATTAGATTTGCAGCAAACTAATCTGGTCCAGGTAGTAAACGTCACTGCTTGAATTATTTTATTCATCCATTCCTTTTTTTTCTATAGCATTTATGCAATTACCACTGCTAGTGGGATTCTCCCCTCCCTCCCCCCATGAAATCAGGAAAAATTAAATCCAAGGAAGCTAAATAAGGCTTACAATTTTTTTCTAGCCTTTTTTTTTTTTTTATTCTTTACTCAGAGAAAGAGGAAAAACCTTTATTTGCTTTCAAGACATCCACAATTTAAAATTTAATATCAGAACATATGTAATTTTCCTGATAATAACAGCCCTTATTATATTCATAAGAAATTCTTGAAACTGGGTGATTTTGCAACCTCAAAGACAATAGCAAAGACAGTACAGTAGTTCTTTGTCAGAAGGTGTGCGTCTCTGGATTTGGACTTTCAGCATTTCATACACGGCAGGTCTGCCTGCTCATTAATAAAGACATTCTTGGGACTACAAGTCCTGATTACAAAAGGTATTTGTTTTGAGTTTTGTTGTTCTCGGGGAGAAAAGGAGGCTTTTGAATTGGTCCTTGTTTCTTTTAAAAAATACATTTGAATGGTATACTTTTTTGGAAAAACGTATTGTGAAATGAAATCTGGTAATTGTTCTAGCTTTTGAAAATGTGCATTGGTGCTAATTTTTTCATGTTAATAATATGGTTTCTCTAAAACTGGTGAAACTGAAAATGGTTGGGGACTCATTTTGCACATTGAGCTTTCAAATTCTGAAACTGATTTGATGTTAAAAATTGCATCTACTGAATCACAGATCTTTATGAAAGCCACGCTTGCCCTTGAAATGATTTCATTTGAAACCTTAATGAATCAGTCAGGGATTTGTTGTACTGTCTCTTGCCAAATATAGACTCTGAGAGTCCTTTTCTGTTAAGTGAAAGGCTGGCTACGAATTCAGTTTTAGGATACAAAAAACAAACTGGGATGTATTGCAAGAATTTACAGTGGAAAATATCAGCTACTATAATGGCTGATTAGTAGTAATTTATTGCTCATACAGAAAGTATATCATAGTTGGATTTCAATACCCTCACGCTAGTTGTTGCTATAGTGAGTTGAGTCTTCTGTAAACAATAGCCAGGGCTTTCCAAAATAGAGTCCTTTTAAAGAAAACAATGGTACCAGAGATTATGAGGTAATTTTATTCACAAAAATTTATTGATTTAAAAATAAAGGGAGTAATTTCAGTGTTTTCAGATAATCTTTATTTTCCATATTGAAAGTGTTTTCATATAGAAAATTGCCAAAACTAAGTAAAAAAAATGAGATTCAAATAATTAAAAGTTGAGCAGCAGCATAGAATAATAATTTTAGAATTTAGAAACTCCTCTAAAAATTTCGTATTTAACTTATACAATAAATATAATATTATCCTTCTTTCTTGTTTTGTGAGTGAAGTTAAAAATCAATTAGTAACAATACTGGTCCAATTGTGCACATATTTCACTATTTCTCTTGCAAAAAAGCTTCCTGTATTTTAGCTGGTCTGCTCCTGATATTAATGTTACACTTATGTGACCAGAGATTTTGCAGATCAGAAATTATGTAAGACTCATGTAAAATGTAGGAAAGAGAAATAATCTGTAAGTAAATAAACCTTCTCTGGTTATATTTTCCCCCATAGGTAAAAAAAAAAAATCTTGGTTTGTGATAGGAACAGATTTATCCTTGTTGTGCTGCTTCCTCTTCCCAGAGTGAGAGATGAAATTCAATAGTGACCTGTTTTGATCAGTTCCTTTGTTTTACTGGGAGGGTGGACATTTTTTCCCCCTCAGAAGACTCTACGGCAGATGACCTTACGTACAGAAGTAGTCCATGCTTCTATTTTCAATTATTCCCCATGATTTGTTCCACCACATAAATTCTGCTGTTAAAACTGGCTTAGTTTCTTAGATAGACTACAGTATAAACAACGATGTGCTGTGATACATACTGTGATTTGTGACTAGAAAAGTTAAATATTGTCTTCAAAATATAAGACACCAAAAACTAAACCACACCTCTATCAGATTCTCCAAACCGACATGCAAGTCACCTGAAAAAATGAGCAGAGAAATTATGTGCCCTCAGCAATGTTTGCTTTTAATAAATTTTATAAAACTAGGAAAAGTTCTAGGAAAAAGAGTGCCCCTCATGTTGCTCTGAGATGCCAAGAGGGTATGTGACAAGGGCTGGGAATTGGTAGGGGGCGTTTCATGCTGTGGCAAATTATGAGAGCACCCTGTGGTCATAGCAGTTCATAAATCAACAAAAAGTTCAGGATAAAATTAATACTGGCCAGCATGGTTTCATGGAAAATTGATCTTTGCTAATGAAACTTGCTTCTGCTCTTTGATGATGATAAATATGGCAGATAAACAAAGAGGTGTGATGCATTTAGGCATTTAAAAGGCATTTGACTTTGTACAACTTGCTGTTCTGATTTTAAAAACTCCTATCACAATACTATGTCAATAAAACACATGCTCAATAGATTAAGATCTGGCTGGCTGACAGGTAATGCAGGAAGCTGTCAATGGAAAGCTGTCTAGGAGCGTAGGTGTTTCTCATGGTCTTCTGCAGACACTGTGCTAGCACGGTGTAACACGTCTCAGAGTGTTCCTAAAGCTCACATGAGTTCACTGCTGAAAGATTAACTGAATGGTAAATAATCATGAGGACAACAGCCTTGTGTAGACTGGAACATTCGTCCAACACCAAATCTTGATTTATTTTTCTCCATAGGGAACCTCTGGTTTGAACTGTGATCTTGTGGCAGGACATCTAACCCCCCCCC